>JANSTT010018950.1:0-12562 GCA_026745375.1 Platyura marginata | reverse complement strand
CAAAAGTCGAAGAAGTAAAAACTTATTGAGGTTCAAAGATAGAATATTGCTTAAAGTGCCAACTACTGGGTCCCTTAACCTATGCATATTCAGAGTAAGCTTTTTTTAAATTAAATAACGAATAATAAAATTAGGAACTTAGAATAAAAAAAATAATAAGTATGTATACTTAACCCTAAAGCGCAAAACGGAGTCGAACACAGAGCAAGAAAAAACCTATAACTTTTATACTATTTTTGAGTTTTTTAAGTATTATAGAAAAAAAAAAAAAATTTATTCATTTTTTTTCACAACAATTGTGTATCGAATAAAATTACTGTATCGAATAAAATTAACACACATTCAAATTCAAATAGGATTTCACCAAATCGTGAAGACTTTCTTTGATTGTTTCACAGCAGATAAAACTCATTTCTGAAGTAGAAAGAAGCTCTGAGTTTGTTGACCCATGAATTGTCCAACCCAACTTTGTTTTTGATAAAATTGGAGAACTTGGCATTGCTTAAATTATATGCCTAGATACGATTAGTTCACCATTATTTTGGCCAATCAATATTATAGGTCGATCGCTATTAAGAGCTGATAAATCAATTTGTTTAATGTACGAAATTTTTTCTATTAGTTGATTTATATCCCAGTTTTGCGTGGGTAATTGTAAATTATTCATTATTTTAATATTTTTTAGATCGAAGAAAACGTTACTACCTACTGCACTTATTTGGGCATTAAAACATTCAGAGTTTTTCTACGTGCGGCATATGTTGCCTGTCCATTTACAACAGAATGACGAAATGGGTCCTGTTAAACCCAGTTTTTTGGTCACAGTTGCATCCAATAATGTCGTTGTACTGTTTTCATCTAACAGTTACACTTCCAGTTGGACCATGTAGATTTACTAAAACTGTGTTTAGTATGAAGGTATCTCTATTTGGAGTCGAACTTGTAGTTACAATATTTATAGGATCTTTGTGGAGCAACTTATGATGATATTTATCACAATTATCTTTTCCACATACCTTTCTTTTTTAAGCATTTATTTTTATGAAACCCAAGATAGAAATAACAAACTTTTGCTTTTGTGCATATATTCCACCGTTGTTTAACTTCGGCATCAATAAAAACTTGACATACATTCAGTGAATGCTCATTGTTTCTTTCAATTAATTTGCACAAATTCCCTTTTTTCCTCAATACAAAATTTTCACTTTATTACGTTTATTTTAAACTTTTATTTTTTAACAATTTTTATCTTTAACAAACCACTTTTAAATTATAACTAAATTCTCGACACCAGCTGACTCTGATTATATAGACGTTGACCTCTGAATCAGCTGGTAACTCAACGACAACAGCTGACAACATGACGGCATTAAATCGGTCATCTGTCAATCAAATCCAATGTTGTCATTTTGTGTTGTGTTGTTCTTTATCTTCTTGCAAGGCTGATGCCTGAACACTCATTCTTTTTACATAATTTTACATAATCGTTCTTGGTAGCACGGGTAGACCACTTTGTATTTCCACCTTTGTATTATTTTCCAACGATGAATTTGTTGCATTAAAAGTAATTTTAGAAACCACATTTGTCATATTTTTGGCCCATTTTGCAAAATTTTCTAAGTTATTTACTTCATCGATTGTTATTAGGAAGTTTGCCCATTGATTCATTAGATGTTGAGGTAATTTATTTACCAATATAGATAAAATATTTTTTGCACTGAGCCTCTAAACTATATCTATCGAATGACTTCCAGTTTTCGCAAGCTTCCACACTAAGTGCTCTAAGACGAAGTTCTTCAGCGATATATTCCGTCTTTTTAGAATTTCTAGAATTTCTTCTGGATCATTCGCTGACGCAAGGATCATTTCGACACATTTTCGTGCCTCCCCAGTCAGACTTGAATTCAAACGAAGAATATTTTCTCTTGAAGAAAATTTGCATGTGTTGTTGGACAAATTATACTGTGACAGAAACGATGTCGATTGTAACTTTGATGATCCATCAAAAATTTGCAAATTATTTCCAACAATTTGTCTAGCCAGTAAGCGACTAAAATCATTGGATAAACTTTTTATTTGATCATTTTCGGGTTCAATACTTTTAGCACTCATTGAAACATCGTCCTGAATGGTATTCATCCATGAATTCACTTTATCATTTAATGATTGCGATTTATTGTCGTCATTTTTCATAGTATTTTTATCTATAAGAGACTTTTTTTCGTTTAGCCTTAATCGTTCTGATTCCAAGTGCTTGTTCTTTAATTCAAGAAGTTTTTTACTCTTATCATATTTTAATTTTAGAGTATTTAGAGCCAACTTGTCTGGATGTTCAATCATTTCTAAGCCCTTCAGTTCATACTTAATATCAATTAGATTTTCCTCCAAAATAAAAATTTCTAATTCAGTTTTATCTATTTTTTCGAGATCACATTGAATTACTGTATAAGTATCGCTCATTGTCGAGCATTTTGAACTATTTTTGGGCAAAACACTTTTTTTTGACTCACTGTGTTTGTGTCTAATTTATTTAATTTGTCAGTATTAAAATTTTGCATTAATTTGTGTAAAAATTCCACAATATTTTTACACTTCGCGAACTCAAAACACTTAAATACTATCTCTATTTCTTCCGATGTTAAATTAGTATTAATGTCTTCAATGTGTTTAAAGTACTTTTTTGAATCTCGTTTAAAATTAAATTGTTTAAACTGAAGACACCACTTTTTCTCTGGACTTCACTCCATATAAAAACACACTCAAATAAACTAATTGTTTATCCGAAATATCGTCAATAATATTTTTAAAGTTTTCTCTAAAACGCGACATTTTATTAAATTTTTAATTTTTACTGTTTATCATAGACACTGTCAATTAAATCCGGCTCGAAGGACCACTAATGAGACGAAAATGATGTCTTTCCAATAAATGCTATTTTAATTTCAATGTGTTAATTTTATTCGTTACACCTACTCATTCTTGTGTTTTTGTTATAAAAAAAATTTGCGTTTTAAGGTTAAATGTAAAAAAAACTTTGTTTATGTTTCGAGAGATTTTTTAAATTGCATCTTTGGGAATGCTCCTCATCCTTTCGGTAACTTTATTTAACCATGACATCATTTTTTTTCTATAATCCTGATGAGAAAATTCTGATAACTTTTGGCGAATTGCGTTAATATTACGTTGTTAATATTTTTTAGTTGCTCAAAAGAAATTTTTTACGACGTTCCCTTCCAGGTAAACGTCGCCAAATAGTGATCAGTCATTAATGATTTAATAATGATATAAGCGAATACTCGGGCTTGAGACCAATCCCGATTTCAAATATTTTGTCCATCTATTAAGTTTAATACAATTTTATTGATTTATATATTACTTTAATTTTATTATAATTTACCAACTGCTTCCGATGTCCATCCAGAGCTAATATGTTCTCCTCCATTATATCCGCATCTGATCCATTCATTAATGGTAGTTCTGGAATAGATTTTAGCTGAGGCTCTAAGGAACGCATTACATTTGTTTTTAACGTAGCCATGATTTCTCCCAATAAAATTCGTTGGCTAAGTAATTCTGATTTTACTAATTTATGGAAAAATCAATTTGTATTAACTTTAAATAGTTTGAAAAAAATTTGTGCTTACATTCGGCTATATCACAACGAACTTGGCGTTCACTTAATAGATCAGTTTGTGTAGAATCTAATAAATTAAAATTGTATTAAGCAATAGAAAAATTTATGTGAAAGTTAGTTAAAAAGGGGGGAAATAAAACCGCAGACGCTCGCAAGAAAAGGCGCTGCAGCCACCTTCATCGGTCCAGAACCTTTCTGTGGACTGTCCAAAGGAGAAGGGCATCAACGGACTGAGAAGAGGACGAAAAGCGGTCCCAATGGGAAACCATACCTGGTCAACAATACGCAAAGAAATTCATAAATTCGCATTCAAAATAAAGAGCTGACAAGCTGCTTAGGCTTCATAAAAACAGCCTCAGAATTTACACTGAACTTTTTACTGTCAACTGAGATATCATCTCCACAAAATCGGCAGAACACCTGACCCTTCATGCCGTTTTTGTCTCAAAGAGGACGAAACAGCGGAACACATACTCTGCGATTGTCCGGCCTTGGCCCATAAGAGGCTTCGTCAGCTAGGAGGCTACATTCTGACTCCAAACGACACTTAACCATTTTCGTAATCAATTCGCGCATCATCAGTAAAACAATATGCGCATAAGCGTGGTGTTGACAAACATAGCAACGAATATAATTGATACAAAGAGAAAAGTAGGAGGTCTAAAGGAATTGTGAAAAAGGATTATGGTAGGCGACTATAGAAAATCCAACCTCGTAACCAAAATTTTGCATACACAAGTGTGCGAGTTGTTCAGATCCATACCGTGGCCATCCCTATTAATACGATTATTTTATTTGTAACTTACTCTTCAAACGTTTGCGATGGCCTCAATGATAATTTTTTTCTTTTGATGGTTCTCTTCGAAAACCCTCAAATTTTTGCAAATTCACTCATTTCCACCTTTTTTCGAAAATCATTTTTCACTATTTATTTATTATTTTCACTAATTATTTAATTTTCTAACCGTGTCGCTATAAAAGGTACTATACAGATTTACAAAAAACTGTATATGCCACATGTTAAGTAATGATAATTTTTTACCATCACTGTGCTAGTGGAACATACAATATTTTGTAATGCAGTATTTTTCAGTATAGAATTTTGTAATTTCCGTAATCTAATAACATAAATGCGCGCGGCATTCTTACCTTATCAAATAAAAGAATAAGACTAACCTGATTTCATTGACTTCCAATAGATATAACTTAGTAATTTCTCAAACATTTCTCAAAAAGAAATGTTTTGAGAAAGAATTTTTTTGTAGTTTTGTAAATGTTTCGTTTTTCAACATTTCGCTAGCGCTTTACAAATGAGATATTTCTTAATCCCTTTCTCAAAAAGAAATGTTTTGAGAAAGAATTTTTTTGTTGTTTTGTAAATGTTTCGCTTTTATATATTTCGCAACATTGAGACATTTTCTAGTCTATTTCGCAAATGAAAATTTTTGGGAAAGAAGAATTTTTAAAAGTAAATATTTTGATTCGATTTATTTCTCAAAAAATTTAAAATTAATATTTCTCAAGACATTTCGAACAGGAAGTGAAACACAAAATAATAAAATAACGATTTGCCCTGGCTCAATGAGAAATAGCGCTAGCAATTCTTTTGATTTCTCAAGATAATCTGCAAAGTATATTTCTTGAGATGAACGTCCTGCGATATCAGCTGCGACATTTCTTGCGGAATATTACTAAAGCAATCGAGCAAAAAGAAATTTGATTTTCCTGCGAAATATTTCCTAATATATTTCTAGCTACATTTCTAGCGAAATATTGCGTAAGTACTTTCCTTGTGAGAAATTTCCTGAGAATATTCTCTGTGCGAAATATTTCTCAAAATCTAACTGGGATTGCGGTTAAGAATATCCTTATTCATTTTTTGAATATCTCTTATATTTTGGCAATTATTTCTTATATTTTGTCAAAATTCGTAAAATACCTACCTAAAATAAAATTAAATAAAAAAAAAAAACATGTGTTTGACCTATTACAAATTATAGAATATATAATAACATGATTGAATAACTTTCGCTATTTTACCCCGTTCTCCCCTACGTAATAATAATTTTGATAAAATATATTACAAAGTCTATAAATATTTTTTTTTAATTTATTAAGTCTTTTTCAATCTCATTTGAGTAAATTTCCAAATGTGACCCCCATTTCTACCACTCCTTATGGACTACCACCGGATATCTTACAAAAACTCAAGATATTATATATCCTTAGCCAAACTCTACACTACATCCAAAATTTTAGCTCAATCCATCCAATAATAACAAATATACAGAATTTTGACAACAAAAGCGGGAACATTTTCTACTGTGGGATCTTTCATGGTAATGGAGCACATTAAATAAATTTTCAGGAAATACCGTCGACAAAAAAGGTGACAACAAAAAAAGGAGTTTATTAATTTTCTCCGAATTTTCCTATGCAAATCATTAATAGAGAACTATTTAAAAATTCCTACAGTAGCGAACATAAGTCTACGTACACCCAAAATAGTGGTCATTTTTAAAAAAATTGATCTACATAAATCTACATACACCTAAAATATTGGCCATTTTTAACAAAGTGTGCGTATACTTATGTTCGCCACTGCACATATGTATCGATAGTTATTTGTCAAAAGGTCCTAACATCAATTTTTTACAAAAATGGTAATTTGAAATATTTTACACTATCTGGCAACACTAATTTACTAAATTTCAGAAAAAAATTGTCTACTACTACTACATATGAATGATGCAGCAATTGCTGGACGCTTGAAATTTATTTAATGTTTTGCAATGTAAATCAATAATAAAACCGCGGTATATCAAAACCGCCCATTATAAAACGAATATCTGTATTTTAATTTCCCAAATATTTATAAAATTAGATTTTTCGCCTGTTATAACTTCAATATAGGTTATTGTTGGTTTTGTTCCTATGTGAACATTAAAATATTAATAGCCTGGGCTAATAATTGTTATGTTTGACTGACATTAAATTTTACACCTTTTCAATAATTTTCCCCCACAACTTTATTCGATACATAATGAAATGAAAGTATATCTCGCATCATGCATCAATAAATTAATTATTCATAAATATTCCTGTAAATACATACATAGGTACATTCAAAAGGGAATTAAAACACATCCCTCGATGAATTTCATATATATATCATCATGATGTAAATTCATCAAATGATGGTAATTGATTATAAAAAACAGATCTAAACATGGTCAATGTTCATATATTAAACTAAAATGTCCAAATAATATGGAAACAAATGAAAATGTCTACATCTATAAACAATTTCCGACAATAAAACATTTTCCAATAAAACTGTCTCATTTATCATGTATTTTCCGGAATTTCAAAAGTTGATGCCACAAGAGTATAATCAACAAATTAATTTCATTCGTTATGTAAATAACTAGCTGACGTTTAACTAAACAAAAAAAAAACCCCGCATTAGCATGAATGGAATGGAGGGAATACATTATATCTTGAATATGGAGAAGAGTTTAGGTCATCCTAAAAACTTTACATAATCAAGTCGTCGAAAATGTTTCACTTTACTCCAACATAATAATCGTTTAATTTTATTTTTAATGAAAAAGACTATATACTCGTATATATACTATATGTAGTATACTTTTCACTTAATATTTAATAAGTATATAGCGATGAGATAGAGATCATCTAATACAATACTACTCTCTATGTATATATATGTACTACCGGAGTACCGGTACAGAAAGTTGCTAAGGAAACCTCAGGCAAAAGATAATTCAAAAATGAAATTTAAAGGACTTGCCTATATACCTTTGGCAAAGTTATTTTGTGATAAGCTTTTAATTGAAACAATATAAATGTCATCTTCATTTAGTCATACCCTGATGAGTATTTTATAACTAAAAACACATAAACACAAAGTAGTATAAAGAGGTATGTTGTGTCATTGTGTCAACCGAAATGAAATTCTTTATACAAAAAGGACCATCATTTTAAGTTTGTCATTATTTAGTGGGTAAAGGAAGTTTTAGAGGGAGTAAAAGTGGTTTTGATATAGAAATGGTATCAAATCATTCGATGGTTATTTGTTGAAATGCCCTAACATCAATTTTTTTGAAAAATGGTAATTTGGGATATTTGACACTATCTGGCAACACTAATTTACTAAATTTTAGAAAAAATAAGATTTTTCCACACTTTTTATATGGTCCCTATCGTCTCTTTCTTTGAAAAAATATTTAGTTTTTTTCTCTCTACTGAAAAAACTTGAAAAATAAGAGTTAGGGCCTTTTGACAAATAACCATCGATTTCTTTATTTCAATCAGAATACTGTACAAAGATTTCAAATAATGGTTAGCTTATTTTAGGCTAAGTTAAGGATTGGTATTACAGATCTGTTCCACTTCTCTTGTACGGTGGTCTCAAGAAAATCAAGAAATAAATGGACAGGGAACAGTTGAGAGTTGATATAGATTTTTCATAGTATTTCTATTTTTGGAACAGAGAAGATAGATAGATAGAAAAATTGTTGATATTTTTTTCTTTAGCTGCATTTTCTCCATTTCTTCCTCCAAACTGACGTTTCTAAGTGAACTATAAACATTTTAGTTCCGCGACTATGGAAGATTTATATACTCGCCTACGGTATGGACCTATGGTGGATTGATAAATGTTTGTAAAATCAAATAATTATTTACTCCAAATTTACCATACAACCAATCCTTAGAAGATAAAATGTAGATGGTAGATCTCTCAGATATTACACCTCAATATTTTCCTCTGAGCGAAACATAGATTAGGTAAGGTAGTGCCCAGCATAGACCACTTTTTTGGGTTCATAGCGATCCCACATATGATCCCATCTCAAACCTCAATTGGTAACGCATTACATTTATCTCATTGATATGACAGCCTCTTCTTTGTATGTGTGGAAATGCAGCACTAAAGGTGTTTCTTCTTAGGAAACCTTACAAATGCTCGCCCTTTTCACCTGTCACACCTTTAAGCACTGTCACTTTTAGATAATGCAATGTCTAGACTGTTTTAAGTGCAATCCAACAACCCAGCCTCAGACTCAAATCATTTTCATGTTTCATTCCAGTTGAACTTGAACCCGAAACTCCCACTCCAAAGGCAATCATTCAATCCACTGAGCCATTTGCTAGAACCATTATTGACAATAAGTATATTCAACATACGTATAATGAAATGGCACTATGATATTTTGTCCAAATACATAAGGTACTTATGTAAGTGTAAGTATATGTGAAGATTCGTCTTAAGGAATACCATCAATCACATTCACAAAAATTTACTTTCAAGAAAATACGATTTCCATATGCAGTGACAAATGAACAGGTCGCTACACTATTTGCGACTTTAACAAAAAAAACAAAAAAACTCCTTATATAGCCAACGACAAATCAATCCAAAACACCATGTTCCAAACTATCATCTGTTACACTTCAAAACGTCATTGTTAATTATGTTCCCAAAATGTGTAAAATGTAACTGCTGTTGCCCAGATTTATGTTCTAAAATGTGGTCACAACCTAAATTGATGGTCCTATTCTCTCCTCATTTTGAACAATATATTATTATATATCCTTCGGTGTTCATACAGGATACAATACCATAGAACTTAGAGTGAATATAAATAGATTTGGGTGCTACACTTGATATGTTTAAAGTTTGTTGTGTTACTGTCACGTGATTTATCATTTTGTGTAAGAAGATGTCATGACGGAAATGTTTACATAATGGGGTTGGAGCTTTGATTACAGATAGATTTAGTGGCTGGTATGTCATTTAACATAAACAAAGCTAAGACAGATTTATACATAATATCAGATTTTGTTTCCATTCTAATGTAACAGTAACAACTTTTATGATATTATTTTTGGGGAGGTGGGGTGGGGGTGGGGTAGTGGGGTCATATGGATCAGAGTGAATTTATATATTTATATTAACAATTCGATTGAAGAAATAAACGTGAGACTTATGTAAAATTTTGTAATTTAAGTGTTCAAAGGGCATACGTAATGCCAATTACAACAAAATCTCAAACTAGCCTTAGCGTTGAGCTAGAAGGATGATTTTTTTTTATTTAATCTTTAAACGGACACTTGGCTCACCGGTGAGTTTTCATGTGTTTCAATTGGCCTAGGAGCCACATCTTTAAAGTTATCAGATTTCGTGTCGGTGACATCTCCTAAATATATGTTTTGAGTGTTTTTCCCAAATCTAACATTTTTAGAGTTATTAGAAATACCAGTAAATAGGCCGTGAATTACTTTACCTCTTTGTCGGACACTTGGCTCACCGGTGAGCCATCATTTCTTCCATTCATTTTGTATGGAGAACTCAATTTTTGCGACACATGTTTTTGTCAAAAAAACTTCTGCCACGACCCCCTGAGCGTGTCTTTTGTTGCATGTCGTTCGCACAGTTTGTTATCAGACTGCGAGTTTGAATTTACCTAAAAATGGTTTATTGACTCCACGTCAATATGTAAAGTAAGTACCGTTTTGAGGTGTTAGTGTTAGTGATTTTGGTGATAAAAAATGTAGTACAAATATATTTTTGGCCATCGTTTTTCACGCGCAGAACAAGTTTTTCACCTATTTACTTGAAAATGCATCCTAAAAATTGAGTCCCCCATACAAAATGTATGGAAGGAATTGAAGTTCACTGGTGAGCCAAGTGTTCGACAAAGGGGTATACATATGCTGTTCACACAAGGGTTAATGGATGATATGTTATGTCTAGGGCGGCGGGTATTGTAAATAGGCAAAATCACCTCACCCCTTCGACCCACTCCCATACAAATTTTGCGTAAATAATGTGTTTTGTCATACTAAAAAACAATGTTTGGAAACAATTATGAATACGAAAAAGTTTTTATTTATTGTAGTTGTAGGCATATGAGGGTGTAACAGATTATAGAAATTTGTTAACCTATGTGAGACCCCCCATACTAAAATTCAATAAAATGTTACACAATTACACAAAAATTCTTATATCAAATTGAAAAGAATGATAGGAAGGGAAGAGGTTAATGGTGGGAAAAAAGTGAGGGAAGAATAGCGCCGGGGTAGTTTAGTATGGAAGCCGTGTTAGCTTTACTTAGCAGCCTTTTTTAAATTTTTATTATTTATTAGTTCTAATTTTATACCAAAATTTTTTTCATCTTGCGTCATTTTATGGTCGTTCCGTGGTCATTACGAGGTAATTTCGTGGTTATTTCGACATCCATACGTTTATTACGCGGACCATTCTTTTGAATAGATTTTAACACAGTGATCACCATCATTAGCCGCTTAAGTCAACTTAAATAAGTAATAGAAAAACAATCTAAGCATGCCATTTTTCATTTCAAATTTTGGCCACAAATTATGTTCAATATTAAAAAAAAAAAACAAGAATAAAACTAAGTTTTTTTCAACGAACAACTAATCTCGCATAAATTTAGAGTCCATAGACTAATAGAAATTAAATGTCTTACAAGAAATAATTACCATGAATCCAGAACTTTATAGTCAACCTGCACCTATTTACATAAAAGCTTTTATATAAAGCGTTATCTATTATTATAAAAGGAAAATTTTCCATACCCCATTTCAATGGCCTAATGAAAAACATGTAAATCCTTCGAAAGTCTTAATGTTTTCATAATAAATTGTTTTTAATAATCGCTGGGATACTGTCTTATCTTTAGCAAACAAGTAATTTTCAAGATGGAAAGAAAATATGAGAGCATTTTCGAACACAATTTTCACTATATTATAATAATGTTCAAAAATGCCAGACCTAAAGAAATCTGTTCTACGTAACTAGAGAATTTACGACCATCTTCTCAATTTTTAAAACTTTATGAACACATTTACTGGGTTAATAGCCATTTAAAAACAAATTTTTATCATTTTTTCATATAAATATATCGGGGAAACGATTTTTTATGTGGCTCGTAACTTTATGTTTTATGCAAATTGTATTTTTTATGTTGCCTCTGGAAAAGAGTTATCCGTTCTTCAAAAAAAAAAGAGAAGAAAATGCTGGTTGTTTACATTATTTTCGTGTAACATATCTCACTACATATAATGTGACCTTGTGTTTGTGCGCCCAGCTAAGATTATTATGTGCTGTATATATGTAGGTTTGGTTTATACATCTATCAGTCTTATATGAAAGAGCTTTCTTAAGAGTATATACTAACCTCAACGTAACGCTTTAAGTATTTTTATACCGAAATTTAAACCTTTTACTTGAATTTTTCATTCCTCTTATATGTATGTATGCACATATTTAAGCACTTAAGGTACATTTTCGGGGTATTTTAGACCCCAATGGGTTTTTAACAACATACTGTAACTATTTTTTTTTCAGCATATCTTCATTGGCTTCTAGGATATCTTCATTGGCTTCTAGGATATCTTCATTTGATACAAGATAAACTCAAATAAAAAAAATTACAAAATAATGTTTGTCCTTATGATGTAAGTGAATTGTAATATTAGGGTGGTTCAAAATTACATAGGATTAGGGTGGTTTAAAATTACATAGGAAAACTAATCATTTCAAATTCAAAACGCAAACTAAAATTTTGTTGTTGATTTTTCTTATCATAAAATAAAGCTTATTAGAGGGTGAATTTTTTTGACCACCCTAATATACATATATATTTCTAGTGTATGCCCGTTTGGCGAATTTGATTTTATAGAATATAAAGATAGACTACGTAGACGTAGACGAAATGAAAATTCAAGATGGCTACCAAAACGAAAATTAGTTGCATCTCCGTCATTTTTGAATTGATTAGCTCGAATTGAACCGACCAAATGACTCAGTGGATTGAGTGGTTGCCTTTGGAGCGGGAGGTCCCGGGTTCAAGTCCGACTGGGGTTGAAACCAGACAAAGT
>JANSTT010018949.1:0-12562 GCA_026745375.1 Platyura marginata | reverse complement strand
TTCCTCCTTTCCGTCGAAAATTCCTCCTTTTTTGATAATTTTTTCCTCGCTCTCAACCAAAGCTGCTGTACAGCCTATCTATACATAAGTTGGGTATAATGTGTTGTGAACTGAAAACTTAACGAAATTGTGCAGCAATTTATTTGCTATTGAAATACGCACCCTTTTTTTTTCTTTTACGTTGCTATATTCGAGCGTAATAGCTGAAACTTATCTTATTTATCATATTACCAATTTAAAAGTCCTCAACAAAACTAAACTGTTCTTTTAAAACAATCTTCTATCTTTCTGTGTATATATTTATATACCTAAATCCTCAAACAAAATCTTTTTAAAACCAATATCATTTTATTGAATTCTCTATACAAGCGTCATCGTACAACTTATCCAATATCGAACCAAAAAAAAAAAAAAAAAAAAATATATCTGAAACAATTTATTTAGGCATCATCCTGTAAAACAAGATTTTTTTATCCGCTTTCAATACCCAAACAATATTACACAGTTGCAAACAAATTAGATGTATCCTATCTATTCATAACAAAAAAAAAAGAAAAAAAAGCCCAAATATTTGAATACTTGATGCGTAGCTGTTCAACTTGTTCCAGGCAAATACATTTCTTTATCGTTATTCCGTGGCATTTTATATTAATTCCCATTGGAATCAAAATTACATTTTCATATAAATCTGGTACAAGAAGGTATTTTCCATACAAAGGCTGCAAAGGGAACGACACACACACAGTTTTCCCTACAGAATAAATTTACAAAGGCAAATTGAAATTAAGATAATACAACCAACACACACACATATACACGCATACACACACAAATGTACTAATATCTTGGTAACTTTGACGCGGGGTTTTTTTCTATCTACTCTTCTTTCCTTCTTCTGCATTAATTTGTGGCAATAAATTTAGAGGAAAAAAAAAAAGTAAAAATTCCTAAAAGGGACTAGATATCCACACAAACTTTATACTTGTAGATATTATATATAAAAAGGAAACAAAACCATAAGCTTATCCCGGTATACTGCCGAAATGACAAAGTTTCTTTTGAAGTTCATGGTGAAATATATCATACAATCTTTCCGGGATAAGAGAGGAAAAAAATATGGAACTTTTTGCCTTAAGGCATTTTATCAAATCATATTCCGTTACAATAACTCATCCAGCCCCACCACCACCCCCTGCCCTTTTTCTTTAGTGTTGTGTCATATTTTGACATATTTTTTTTTTTTTTTTATGGAAATCAAGGTAACATCAAAGCTTGTGCCGTCATAATGAGTTACCGTTTACAAAGCAATTGTTTAAATTAAATTTTAAAAATTCAATAGTTAAAAACTTTTTTTTTCTTTTTTTTTTTTTTCATTAAATTTTCGTGAACGGGGAATATCCTTTGAGCCCATCAAAAAAAAAAAAAAAAAAATTCGTTTTTTTTTTTTTTTTTTTTTCTGTGCCTTACTCTGCCATAGACATGAGAACAATCTCATTAAAGGCGCATTTAATTCTGTCTTTTAATAAATAATTTTATTTTTATTTCATCATTTTCCTTCTGCTTCGGTTCTTCTTTTTCGACGTTTACATAGTGTATTATACATAGTCACAGCGAATAAATTGACTTCAGACGTGCATACTTTCGTTTGCGTTACAACCAAATTATTTTCCCTTAAGCTGCGAAAATTCTTCTGGGAGTTTATATATCTATATAGAAGAAAAGGAGAAGTACCTTACATTGTATATGTGTGTATGTTAGAATTTATTTGACATGAAGTTGTTTAAAAAATCTATTAAACGAATTTATTCTATATATATATGCCATGTTGAACAGTCATTTGGATTTAATTTTGGAGCTTAAGATGGGTGCTTTTGATTGTTTTTTATATGCCAAAAATTCCATTAGTTTTGACGCTTAGAATAATTTACAAAGAATAAATGATTTCATTTTGACGGATACGACTAACAAAAGACGTGGATCATCGACTTTTCTTCTGTCACATTTTTTTTTTCTTTGTTTTCTTTCTTTTTGGTGTGTTTATTTATGGCATTCTGACAGTTTTGGTTTAGCAACTTGAAGAGTAGTTAGTCTGCACGTCTTATGAACGAACGAATAAAAAATCATGCACATTATATGGAGACAAGTAACTAAACATTTTTTTTATACCCGTAACGCCCCTTAATACTCATCGTAGAAAAAAAATTTCAACACTGTCTTTTTCGTGAAATTCTATGTCGAATTATGCATGTCCGTCCGTCCGTCTGTCTGTGATCAAGATTCCGGCCAAATGGCTGAAGCTAGAAAGCTGACAGTTTATTATATAGTCCTAGAGTAAGATCCTTATTGTTTTTGGAGCAAATCGGTCGAAAAATAGGGGAGGCTGTGGTACAGTGTTCACCTAAATTTGATATAAACCATTCATTTACTCGAAAGGTAGTGGAAATGTAGAAAAAATGAATATGACAACAATTATAAAGAATATAAAAATGAAGATTCCTTTCATAGAGCAAAAAGTTGTACGATCTAGCGTTATGGCGCTGCAATCAATTTTATCGAATTTCTAGGGTTTTTAGTCATTTACTCAAAAAGTATTTAGATTACGGAAAAAATGAATATTATAAAAATGATAGAGAATTAAAAAATTAAGATTTTATTCATAGACTAAAAAGTTCCAATTTTATGTCTTTTATGACAAAATAGACACGTACAAAGTTGTTAATAATAAACAAGTACTCATAGGGTTATATTATAATTGGCGTAGCCAATTTTTTCTTCTTTACTGTTTTTTTTGAAAATTGATATTTCAAAAATTTTGAATATTTTGATGTAAATTTTGCCATTACAAATATATACTTAGTTCTTCATCTAACAAATAAATTCTTAAATTAGATTAAGTACAAAATGTGAAAAGGTCTGCTAATATTTTTCAATTCATTCTTAAGCTCATTGACGGATCTAAAAGGTGAAAATTCTATTTAGAACATTTTTTTTAAATTCTTAAGATTTTACATATTGAAAAAAACATTTTTTCGAATCTTTTTAAATGTCATCCTTAAGAAAGAAAATATTAATAATAAATTATTTAAAAGGAAAAGGAAAACCAAACATAATGATAACACAAGAAAGTTAATAAAAATTGGATACTGCGTTAAGAATCAATGGAATAACTCCCAAATATGGTACTTGCATATTAAAGCTAAGGAATGTACGAGTACGTGATGTATAGATGTTGCAGTTGCTTATGAATATTATCAGACTCCTATAATATACTCAGTTCACTCTTATAGACATATTGAAGAATTAACTTATCCAGAGAGTGTGTATTACTCTTGTCGTTTCATTTCTTAAAAGTGTCTGTTTATTATCAAATGACCACAAAAATCCCTCTGTTAAAATGTTTTACACAGTTTTTCAGCGCATTCCCAAGCTACCTAAAATTATATACAAACATCTTGGAACTAAATACTACAGAAAATGGGGATACAACTTGAATTCGAACGAATATCTATGACATTTTGACAAAATCGACAAACTTTTAAAATCTAATTAATTAATTAATTATCGAACAAATATTCCAAGTTAAAAATTAAATTATTTAATGGGGAGACCATTTAAAATAATTCATAAAATGTCCGATTTAAGATTTTGTTTCACTTATGTGGTGCAGCGATGGGTAAGAGGTATTTTTCCTCAATTTATATTCAATTAAATGAAAATGCTAGAATAATAGCTTAACTTGACATCAACCTTTATTCAAATCTTTTCACAAAATTTTGGGTTCCATTTAATCTTTCTGAAGATTTTCTACAAAGTGGTTAAGTATGAAAATGAGAAAATAATATATAGGTATATATATACATTATATACATAGTATGTTTAATAAGATATGTATATAGGGGAGAATTTACATAAAAAACTTGGAAAAGTTGATGTAATAGTACCTACCATATATATGTAGTATTATTGACTAACTACTTAACATTTATTTTATTTAAAACTATATAGAAAAAAACCTTATAAATGTTTCGAATCAATAAATTGTGTGGAAAATTAATCTGTTTGTAATAATAAATGTAAATCAAACTTGAGTACTACGTTCACTACGTATAAGTGTTTAAAATTGCTCATTTAAAATTTGTATATGTCAAAAATATTCACTCTTCCATATTTTGGCCTATAACTTTTGAGCCGTTACATTTAAAAAAAACATCGTTAAGTAAAAAATTATAGCTTATAAAATTTCTTTTAAAATAGTATATCATTTTTTATATTCAAACTTAAAGAATTAGAGGGAATATTTTTGAATATTTTGAATATTCATTGAAAACTTTTGAATTTTTATATTAAAAAACAGAAATTATTTACTATTGTTTATTTCCAAAAATATTCCCTCTGATACCTAAAGTTTGAATATAGGAAAATGATATACTATTTTAAAGGAAATTTTATAAGCTATAATTTAATGATGTGTTTTTTAAATGTAACGGCTCAAAAGTTATAGGCCGAAATATGAAAAAAGTGCATATTTTTTACCTTTGGCCCGAATGCGCAACCTCTAAACGATTATTTTTTGTTTCAAATTTCACCCAAGTTTTCCACCACCGCCACATTTTAATTTTTTTTAAAAAAAACGTCCATACATTGAAAATCCAAGCTAATATGTAAATATAGTTAGAATGAATGAAGAAAAATTTAAAGTTACTTTTGTCCCAGTTATCCCCTATCTATATGTATATAAAGTTTACCAACATATACCATATATTTATAGATATAATCTTCATTCATGTCAAGAAGTGGAATTAAATTTCTATGAAAATCCTTTTAAATGAAAATCTGTACTGTATTTTAAATTCTTCAGTATGTTATTTAGCAAAAACATTATGCAGTAATACGAAGTATTCTTGTAATATCACTTCAGGATGCCATCAGAATCAGACGTTTCCGTTTTTTCTCCCTAATTTTTGTTTTTTTTTTCTTTCTTTTCTTTCCTCTTCTTTCCTCTGTGAGTGGATGGAATCCTTTTTGATGTCACTTTCTTTTTTTTTTTTTTTTTGTCAAGTGCGTGTCTAAATAGACGGATGTTGTGAGAGAAAAGTTCACCCGTCTGGCATAATACACTGTTTACATTTCGATTGACAGACTTTATACACTTCCACACAATTTAAAATCAACCTTTTATTATTTAAAAATAGCACTCATTAATGTATTTACCTTTTTATTGAAAATTTTCTTTTAAATTATTCCACGCGAAAATTCTTCTTTGAAGTTTTCCGGGTAATTGAATTAAAAAACCATTATTAAGTTGACGTGAAATATGGTTTTTTTTGGTAATAATAGATTATAAGGCAAAAAAAGAAGAAAAAGAAAAAAAAAAAAAAGAAGAAGAAGAAGAAGAGGAACCAAGTGAAATATTGCCATTTATTATTCATATTTTCATATTTTTTTTTCCTCCATTATTGTTGAATTATAATTATTGCGTTGTGTGTGTATGGTTGCCATAGAAAAAGGTTTAGAACGGATTAGATAATTTTTAATGTACATATAATATGGCGGCCATTTTCTCTTTGAACATTTTTGGGAAAAGCCGATGATGGGAAGATAATATACAATGTTGTTTTATCCGGTGTTGTTTGATCTATGTTTTCTTTTATTCAAATTCACCAGAGAGAGATAGAGAGAGAAGAAGGTAATAAACAATGGACTCGCATTTAATTTGGATTTGTGTTAAAAATCCTTTTTTTTCTTTTCAAATTTTTTGTTTTTTTTTTTAAATAGATTTTCTTTATTTAGTTTAACTTTAGCCAAATAAGAATATTCATGATCCCGGTTGCATATTTATTATTATTTTTTTCTGATGATGGTAGTAATCAGATGATCGATCAGATTGATTTTGTTGACGTGATAAAAATTAGGACCAAAGAGCAAGATGGATATTGGAATCTTTAAGCTACCATATCCGTGTCCAATACAAATTTCTTTTTGGTATGCGAGCTAAGCTTTAGCCATGTAAATGTGCAGCTAGTTCTGATAAGTCTAAGTTTGAACCGGTTTGTATCTTAAGTTCATCAAGTTCATCTGGAAGCGATGTATTAATGTTTGCTACTTCCTGTTGGGACACTTGATTGAATTGTTTCCCTTTGTCCAGTCTAAGACTTAAGAAAACAATGCACATTTAAAATATAATTTTCACTTAATCTACTCGTTTTTTTATATATAATCGAATCGAGATTTTCCCACTTGACAGTTAATCCGATGAAAAATGTTTGAAATTCTTAATCTCAAGGATGCATTACCATAGATAGGTTACTATATAGGAGTCACCAATATAAACAAAACAAATCCACTTTTTAATTCTTTTATTTTTCTCTGAACACTTATTGTACATTAGAGTGATTCACTCGATGTAATGAATTTGTTTTCTTAAGATTTCGAATTTTTGTTGTATTTTTGTCCATCTTAACTTCATCTGCCCCAAAATCCCTAAACTCGTGCAAAGTGTGTTTTTTTTCAGAATTTCTTAAAGAAATTGACCAAGAACAAAAAGTCGTAGAACAAATGTTTTTCGTGATAAAAATTTCATACATCGGAGCGAACCAACATTTTAAAATAGAACCATCAAGAGATGACCTCGGCAAATGTCAAATATCTTGGTATCGGTTTACCCTATTAATAAGTTTTATGAATCATTTTAATGTAGTTTTTTTAGATCTACAAACTCTCTGTTATAAAATTTTTCCCTAAAATTTAAAACAAAGGCGAGAAATTAGTTTATAAAAAAAATATGCAAATTGCAAAAAACTTAGGGGATCTTGAGATTAGGTCGATCAAAAATGAAAAAATTATAGAATCAATGTTTTTTGCGCTAAAAAAAAGAAAAGAAAAATGCGCCCTCTTAGAATTTGTAAAAATTAAAATTTGAAAAATGAACCACCCTAATGTACATATCTTTTTCCATGTAATTCGTAGGATTTTCATTTTATTTTCTTATGTACATACATACGAATGTATGTATATGTATGTAGGTCAATGATCGATTAGCAATGCTAAAAATTAGACAGTATAAAATTCCTATTCTGGTCGCAAAACGGAAAGCATAATAAATGTTTTTAATTTAGAGATTGTTCCTTATTTCTTTTTTCTTTTTTTCTTTACCCAACAACATTTTCCAGCTTAAACATGTAATGAATTGCTTCTTGAAATAGAAAAATAAGAACCAAGAAGAGAGAGAGAGGAAAAAAGAGGAAACAAAAAAAAAAGAATAAATATCACGAAGAATGAAGAAACTTTAAATCGTTGAAGTCGTAAATCAACAAATTCATTTCCCTTACTCAACAAAAACAATTTTATATGCAACATTTGTGAGATGAATAGAAAAAAAAAATCAACCACGAAAACGAATTTGTTTTTGAGTTGGTTTTCAGTATCCAAAAAGAAAGAAAAAAATGCGAAAGTTTGTTCGTGAAAGTTTTTGGTAAAACAAAAGCCATCGAATTTCAAGCCATACCAAAAAACGGTACCAGTAAATTGAATGCCAAGAAAATTTTGCTGCATCGCTTAAAAGTTGTTAAAAAACTAAACTATTGGGGGTAAAATGTCTTGAACGTGCGAATATTTTTCGATTTGATTTTGTTGTTTCTTACTTTACTTTATTTACTCAATGTTTGCTTCCTCGTTTATTTTTTGATTCAGTTAAACGACCTAAAAAAAAAAAAAATCAAATTTACACAGCGCCTGTAAGAAAAGAAAAACAATTAACTACGGTAGCAATTGTAGCATTGGGTATAGCATAGCGCCCACCTATAAGTAGAAGTGGAAGTACATACTTTACTTTAATTTTTATGCAAAATTGCACATGAGAAGTTATACCGAACCATACTTTACATTGGAAAATTATTATAATGAGATTTTCAGATCACAAGTACTTTTCGTAGGCTTTTTGGAAAATATTTGCGTAATAGATTTGAATACATTATCATAACTAATACTGATTTAACTAGAATAGAGTGAAAATAGATTTTGCTAAAATAATGTTAGCAAACAAGGTGTATTAAGTACTTTGCATACATTACTAATTCATTTTAAATAGTCTCAAAATAGCATTAAATTATGATTGGTTTGTAATCCAAACACTTTTAGGAGTTTATTACTATCATAATTATGTCAATTCATCAGTTATTGTACTGTATTGTGATAAACTATAATATACATAGTAGCTGCCATTTTGTTTCTTGCATTTTAAAATATGGCACACACCAACCTAAAATCGACTTTGTAAACCCTCCACCATTTAAGTGCCTTTCAAGCTAACCATAACTTAAATTTTCTATCCTTAAACAACGTACACTTAAATTAACTAAGCTAAGCCATCTTAATCGACAGACTCTAAAAAGTACACTTAAGCCATTTCAACTTAAGTCGAGTTGACATCTGTTGTTTTAAGCCCGTTAAATATGGCTTATGTAACTTATATGGTACATTGTCAACTTAAGTCACGTAAACATTGTCTTCGTGCGCAGTCTAATCAGACACACTCGTAGCTCATTCAGGTAAGATTTATGATTAGTTTTACGATACCACATGTGACGTTCCCATTAGCCAATGTCTCTAAGCCACTTAAGACACCGCTTAATCGAAGTCTTTCGTAATTGACCCTAAATTTAATGGACACTCAAAGCACACTTCTGAAATGATCATTCACTTAAGCTAGGCTAACTTAAGACATTCTAACTTAAGTCGTGTTGACTTAACAATTATCTTGTCGCGCACTCTATAGTCAAGTCAGACACGGTCATAGATCACCCAGGTAATATTTAAGGTACTTCCACACAGAACGCACGCGCTCTGACCGCGACCGTCAGCGGTCTGGAGACGACACACAGAAAGTGGTAGGCTGCGATTGCGCGGAGATTAAAACGATCACAGACATTGTAAAAAAATATGTTTTTTACATAATTAACTTCGTAATAAACAGAGAACAACAATAATAACAAAAACTGAAGAAATTACATAACCTATTCTTGCAACGACCAACTAATCGTCGACCAACAAACGAAATACGCGAAAAATTTGTCAATTTTATTACTAATGTCAAAAATAAATGGATATTTTCTCAAATTATCCATCAAAATTTCATTTACTATAATTCTAACAAAATTGCAATCACAATAACAACATTTTTGACAGACCGCCGCGGGCAAAAATTATTGTGTATTTCAAATACATTCGAAAATCAAATGGCGGCAGTCTCACTCTGAACGCCGCGACAGACCACGCTCTGTGTACCCGGCTGCATACATATATGTGTATTACAAGAGAACGCCTTGCCGCGCGGTCAAAAAATGACAGATCGCGGCAGGCAGACCGCGCTCTGTGTGGCAGTACCTTTATGATAAATTTTGGAAAGCCACATGCGACATTAGTTATGCTCTCTCATTCATCAGGCTACATTTCTAAGCCACTTAAGACTCCCGCTAAATCCAAAGTCTCCTCTTGACTACTATGTCAATTTCTCATACTACAAAAGTGAACCGTAGACATGAGTGTGTGGGTACCTGACTATTTACAATATAGAGCCCCGTTATCTCTTGAGATTTTTAAAATAATTTAAATTAAGTAAATTAAATTGTAATTCCATTAAAAAAAAAACGAAGAACTTTCTCGATTTTTTTACATCTAGGGGTATACATTTTTCGGTTTAACAATTCGCAAAAATTCTTTACTTCGTATATTATATCTGTGCACATACACAACCTATACTCATCATCGTACACATAACAAGCATTTTATTTTCAACCAAAAATATTCGAAAGAATTTTACCAAACTTTCGCTTTTTTGATGTTGTTTAAAAATTGTTTTGTTGATTGAATTTTTTTTTTTTTGGGTTTCTCTCTAGAATTGAATTTTAAAAGTATGTCATCTACGTGTACTTATTTCTTTCAAATTACCGATCTCCTTTTAATGTCACCCCTTAGAAGCTCTACACTCTACACTCTAAAAGTCTTCTCTTGTTACGTAATATGTGTTTTTTTTTAAACAAATGGTGTGGCAACACCACTTTTAGTAATTATTCAAATTATAGGTATATGACACTACCGGCCATAAGTATTTGTCCACTCGTATTCTTGTAAAATTTCGCTCTTTACTGAACAGCTGTATGTGGGGATAAGTTTTATTGTTGTAATGAAGTTGCAAACATTTAATTGCATTGAATCAAATTCATTAGAAGTAATGTTCAGTTGCTGGATTTCTAAGCTCCATTGAACTTTTTTGGAACAAATTGGACCGAAACGTAATGAATATAGATGTTCAACACTAGTGGGAGCATCTCCAAGATAAATGGCAACAAATTACACCGAATACTCTGTAGGTATGCTCATCAATAGAATGCCTAAACTTAATAAAGATGAAGTTAAACATAGAGGTGGTTTCGTTTATAGAGCAAAACTTAATACTGATAAGATATTTTTGTATTTAGTATATTTACAAATTTTGAGGCTGCCAAATACTTATGACCGGTAGTGTCGGTAGTGTAGGTTCCAAACACATATTATTACAGACTAAAGTTATTGGATTACAATCGATAAATTGCATTATACCAAGTTTGTTGAAAATAACAAGTCGAAAACAACTCTCGACTAACTTTTTTCCACAATCAATACCCCATTTTTCCTATACATATACCAACATATATCGTAAGGCATTCCATTTAAAGTTTTCAATTACGAAACCCAGAGTGCAATATGCAAAACTTCAACTTTGTTGAAAATTTACTGATTTGAAAGTTTTCTCGTAAACTCATAATAATAATTATTATTAATTCATACAACAATACTCCAACCAGTTGAAGTCATTGGCGTGCACAGACTTCTTTGTTATGAAGCGGAATGAACAATTTGTACTCTCTTTGGTTCTACTTTAAAACAGAACCGTAATGCATATTTGAATGTGTGATATTTCTATAAATTATTTGATTTTGTCATAAAAGGAATATTAGGGTGGTTTTTTTTGTATGAGGGCTCTCCCCCTAAAAAGTTTAATTTAGTTAAAAAAAGATTTTTAAAAAAAAATTTAGAAGTCGCGCAGATGTTTTGTAATTCAATATTTAGCTCTTAGGACTTTAATCAATAAAAAGAATAAAATCTTGTTAATTTTGAATACAAAACTGTCTTTAATTTTCTCTCACCAAAAACTTAAATAAAAAAACAATATAAACACTACTACATAGAACTTTGAGCGATTATAAATTCTTTAGCTTCCTGATTTTTAATGTAAATAGACCCTAAGTGAACAATATCAAAAAAATTATTGAGTTTATCACAAAATTTATTCTCGTTTGATTTTTGAGTACTTGTTTTTCATTTGAAACTTTTTTTTAATGACACCCATTTATCATATACAGCAGAACCTCGTTAGTCCGAACTAACTGAGGTTCTAGGTCGTCCAGATTAATGAAAGTCAAATTACCTAAAAAATGATTAAGTGAATAGTTAAAACTACCTGTAACAGTGTACAATAACGAAAATCATTTTTAAAGAAATGCAAAAGATAAATAAATCCATTCCAATGGATCAAATCAGAAATCAATTGCTTACATGATTTTTTAACTTAAAGTTATGTAGAACGTGACAGTTCAAGATCATTAACACGCACTCTCTCACAAAAACAATAAAAGCTGGTTAAATGTGTTGTTTGCAATAGTTTCGCACCTGCAATTTAGCTTTTTAATAGCGTTTTTTGCTTCTTTTCTATATTATTTTTTTTCTTCTTAAATGCATGTCCGGATTAACCGAAGTTAGGTTTAATGGGGTTCGGATTAATGAGGTTCTACTGTAATAGTTTTAGTTTTTAAACTGAGTGTTGATTTATTTGTTCCGACCAAGCTATATTCAAGTCCTATTCCAAAATACTTCATTTTTTTCAACAGCTCTATTCAGGTTAGTAGACACATTGTTTTTTAGAATTTTATCCCTATTTTATTCCAATTAACTAATAACACTGTTGGAAGGTAGTTTACATGCTTTTATATCATTTTTAGAGAAACAAATCATAGAAATTTTATTGTGTTTCCATTTTTGTGATTAATTAAATAATTTAGCTTAATTGCAGAAACGTCTTATGTGATTCCCCTCTAAATAAGTCAAATTATATTAATGTAAAATGGCGATATCGGCTTCTAAACTTTTTGGGCAACTTCTAAACGAATTTTAAAATGACTTTAAATTTTGGAGCAATTTTTTTTTACCCAAATACAATCTTTAGATTGGGTGAAATGAAGAAAATTGGGAACTTTTGCATTTTGGACATTAAAACTCTTTGCGCGATGTCTAAATAAATTTTAACAAATCTAAAATTTTGCAACAATGTTTTTTTTACCCAAATGCAATTTTTAGGGGAGTGAGCCGAAGTAAATTCGGAACTTTTGCATTTTGGACCACCCTAATGGTATATGGTGGTTCTTCTTCTCTTCTAGAACCTGTAGAAACTTTTATCATATAAATGTTTTTTTTTATTTTTTTATTTTATTTTTTATTTAGGACACTCTTTGTGCACGCCAATGTTAAC
>JANSTT010018948.1:0-12564 GCA_026745375.1 Platyura marginata | reverse complement strand
TGTAGTCCTAGGGTAAGATCTCTATTGTTTTTGGAGCAAATCGGACAAAAAATAGGGGAGGCTGTGGTACAGTGTTCGCATAATTTTGATATAAACCATTCATTTACTCGAAAGGTAGTCAGTCGAAATGTAGAAAAAATGAATATGACAACAATTATAGAGAATACAAAAATAAAGATTTCTTTCATAGACCAACAAGTTGTACGACCTAGCGTTATGGCGCTGCAATCAATTTTATTGAATTTCTTGGGTTTTTAATCATTTGCTCGAAAAGTATTTAGATTAAATTATTAGCACTTCTAGTATTGTATTGTTATTTGGTGATGATCGTTGCACCTCGACCTGATTTAGATCTATTGTACCCTCCCTTCTTACTTCTATTTCATGGAGTCACTTCTTTACCTTTAAAGTACCTCCTCAAACCCAGCTTCCCTTAGGAATTTTAGGCTCTTAAGTGAATTTAGGGATGTCTAGGCAGTAATTTCCCAGATGATCTCATTTGTGAATGAGAACTTCGCATTCTGTAAGCTTCTTCACAGAATCTGCACGCGTACCGCTTTTTTCCAAACCTAGCTTCCTCAGGCGTCCCTTCTGTTCGCAATGGGCTAACAGAAATCTTGTCAGCATTCTATGTATGCCACTTACTAAAAATGTATCAACGTGAGGCGCCAATGTTGTCGTAGTGGGGATTTGAAGTTTTTTTTTTAAATCACAATCACAGTCATATCAAAGTTCTAACCTTTTGCATTGTAGTGCAACGAAACTTCACTTCACATAAATATCGAACAGATTTGCTTTTTAAAGTCTAGTGGTTGCCATTACCCACGAGCATATAGTGTTCTTAATTCAACTTTAAGAGAAAAGTGGATAGAGGCAAAAACAATACAAAAAATCTCATTTAGACTTAATACTTCGAAAAATCTTTAAATTTGTATAAATAATACATATTTTTCGTATTCTTATATTACATTAATTATTGGTGCTGTTGTCGGTGTTATGGGTGTTGTAGGTGTTGTGGGTGTTGTAGGTGTGTGGGTGTTGTAGGTGCTGCGGCTGTTGCGACCGCTGCTTTATATCCATTTTGACCGGGACATAGAATGGATGGACAACAATGAGGATATGGTGCATTAGGTCTTTCAGATTGAATACTTATACATGGATGTCGAACATCTGTTAAACACCTACACAGATTTTTGTTGAGAATAAAAAAAAATTTAAAAAAAACCCCTCCATTATGACAATCATCATTATTTTTACTTACCCAACTGCTTCCCAACCGGTTCCGGCTGGTTCCATTAAAACACATGTACCTAGTGTTGCTGCTACTAGCTGGGAAGGAGTTGGTAATGATCCAGATACTACTATTTCCCGTTTATATCTATCAAATGTGGCATCTTAAATTTAAAAAAAAAGCTCAATACATTTTAATCTTTATTAATAAATTAATTTGTATACCAACTAAATGTGAAGCGGCAATAATTACGAAAACGTAGAAAATGTTCATTGCTGTCAGTTTGAATGAGTACAAGCACAAAATGGCGAATACTGCGGTGGAGATATTTAATTTAATTTAAATGATGTTATTGATACAGTTTGTGGCAATATCTTTTTCAAAATACGAGTAATTTAATTTATTATTCATAACAATATTTTAACATTTGGATAATAAAGACTGCCAATAAGCTCCCAAAGCTCCCGAAATCTCGTGACATTACTCCACCTTGCTTCAGCCTCCCGACTATCATTATCTATTGCCATCGTATCTTATAATATACAACCATTTCGTAGCTATATTTCCATATTAATGTTCAAAATTTCCCGTGTAAACCATTTTTATGTATCTGGTGAATACAGGTAAGTCCAACTATTTTAGATAAGACAATATTGTGATATTTCTGTGAAATATTTTAATCGTGCTGTGAATTGGAAGGAGCAGAATCTGATGTGTCGAGCAGAATCCAGAAATGCATATGGATTGCTAAGAAATGTCTGGAACGCTCCACAAATCTTCAGAAACCTAAAATTAAGGAATTTTCCGAACTAATTGTCTGTCGATTCTTCTATACGGCTGCGAGACTTGGAAAGTAACAAGCATCATAACATCAAAACTACAGGTGAACAGCTGTTTACAACGTATAGTATGTATGAGGTGGTCAGGCAGGCTTAGATATGAAGAACTATAGAAAATGACAAATATGGAGAAGATTGATGCTCAGATTCGTCGAAGAAAATGGAACCGGATCGAACATATACTTCGAAAACCTAGGGATAACATTATACGCGAATCGTTAGAGTGGAATTCCCTAGGTGCTCGGAAAAGAGGACGACCCAGAAAAACGTGGCGCCACATCGTAATCGCCGAAGGTAATGAAGGACGAAAAGAATGGATAACAGTGAAAGCTTTGGCAACGAACAGAACGTGAGGGCGGCTTAAAAATGTAGATAGCCTATGTTCCCTTTTAGAACGATAAACGGCCGGATGATGTGTACAAAAAATGGTTGTCTTAATCTAAATAAAAAATAAATGTTAAATTCGGTAACTACGTTCAGAAATCTCTACCTACAATATAATTTTTTTACCCAAATATACGTCCTTGGGCATTTAAGGGTTCAGTCCTCTTAAAATAATAAAAAGAAAATTATGGTAAAACATTTTTCTACGGTGAATATTAAGGAGTATGCATAACTCTATGCTAATTTAAATGTTTTCATTGATTATTTTTTCTTTATTGAACTAACAACGTGTGAAAAAGGGACACACATACATCAGGTCCAAATATAATTCAGGGGCTGGTTTTTTTAGACGAAAAGTGTAACGAACTAGTACTTTATGAGTTTAAATTTAAATCTAATGACTATAATCTGAAATCTAAGCAGAATGCTATAATTTAAACGTAAGAAAAATTATAGGAACAAAGAATTCAAAATATTTTTTTATTATTTTATTATTTTTCTTCAATTTCTTATTATCGGTATTATCGGTATGTGATTAAACTTATTTGTACAGATGTGAAAACAATTTTTGTACACGCGCCACATAAAAATTGTGCGTATATTAACTTAAGCGGTAAATTTCCTTTAAATAGTAGATATGTTATGAACACGCCAGTAATTTACCACTGTATTCTATCAATCTAAAGATGAAGGTTCAAATTTTGGTAGTTCTATTGATATCGTTAGCAGCAACTTTAACTGGTATACATATTAACATCATCTAGTTCTAGTCCATTAATGAAGTGTCAATTAATTAAATACATTTTTCAAACATAGATGCTAAATATACTCGAAACAAGAGATCAATAATAATCGCATCAAATCCACCATCAACACTTTTTGGTGGCTGCTTCCAAACAGTTAGAAATTCTAAAGGATGGGAAGCACTTGGGTAATAACATCTAAATTAGTTTGAATTTTAAATTATCACTAAATATAAATATTTATTTAAATATCCAGTTGTACAACATGGGATCCACTTCCATCGGGATGTAAAATGGTTCCGGGTGTAAAAGGTGAAGAATATCCAACGTGTTGCTCAAAACTTAAGTGTTCCAGTGCCACTTCCAGTTCCAATAACTCTTAATAACTAATAATTACTTTATAACAATACATAGGTATATATGTAATACTGGTAATAAATTAAATTGAACACAAATCCAGATATTTTTTTTTACTTCCATCTACTTGCTTGTAGCAAAATATCAATGGAAAGAGCCTAGAGAAATGATAGCTCGGTCAGAAATACGATAGATCACGAATGCGTTTAGATAAATTAACGAAATTTTGGATTTAGACTTTTTTTTAACGGTATTTAAAATGGTGATAATCCTCCATCTTATAGTTATAGGCTTATAGGCTATTTGTGTACAATGCAAAATGATTTTTTTGAATAACTAAGACTTACCTTGTTTTTTGTAAAATAAAAATATTAATTCTTAAAACTTCATATTTGTCATAGTATGAATGATGAGATGTCGGATAAAAAATATTATTGTTTTTTTCAAATTATTAAATTGGTATGAATTGATAAAGATTCCATCTGTTCATACAAAGCCTACGTAAAACGTAACACAAGCTAGATAGCTACTCATTACTATTAATAGCTATAAGTTGTTTTGTCATATAAGCAATAGTAACCTACGGTAGGTAATATTTAGCATACAAAAGAAAGGTTTCTTTGGCTAAAAATCTTATTGTTGCTTTGATAAATAACTTAACTTGAAGAAATCATATCAATTAAATGGCTTCTTTGGAGATTTTGTAAATTTACTCCTTTACGCTAACATGCCACTAATAAAATGACTTGTGTTCTCAGACGAAATAAATTCTCAACTAGAATAGAGAACAAATTAGTAAGGTAACCGGCTATAAAACTGTTCACTTCCAGCTAAAGAGTAAAGAGTCACCTGCCACACTGACGAAGAGACAGCAGAGTAGACAAATCCTCAGTGGAAATTTGAAGCATTACCAAATGACAGACTTCAGTTATTAGGGACATATTTCCCAACACCCAGGGAAATGATGTCTAAACCCATGACACAACTGACTGAGTTCTTGAACAATGTCAGTAGTACTCTTGGAACTGTATAGACAGTTGACTTGACCAGGCACAGTGAACCATCGCAAAATCAAATGCTATGGCACGCTTGAACCAAGTCCAAGTTAATATCTATCTATCTATCTATGTATATATATATATATATATATATCTATCTATCTATCTATCTATCTTTCTCAGTTGGATTAATTATTGATTAATAAGTAATCATACAAACATAGTTATTTGCCTTTAATTAAGGGTTCAATTATCATATGGGATTCTTGGGGTGCTCTCCAAATTGAATTGAAATACATTTTTTCTTCATCTGTACTTTTAATATCAAAATTATTTCAAATTTGCACCGATTTCAAACTGATTTGATATATTTTTAGTTGCTACTGGGTTCCGTTATTTCCATTTGTGGTATTACCAGAACTGGCGCTTTCTAATTTGCTGGATGAAGCTAACGTATAGTTATTGGTCCTACCTGGTGGACATTTAAACGAATCACAGCAATGAGGAAAAGGGGCACCATATGTACCATTAACAATGTAACATGGCGGTTCAATTACGAAGACGCCACAACTAAAGTGGACAAACAATAATATTTAATAAATCATTAAACCGAATTAATTATTATGTTACTCGACAGCTTCGTATCCAGATGCAGTTTTAGTAATTAATTCACATTCAAAAACTGACGTCGTAGAATTCGATGAAGTTGGAGCCGCCGCATTATTGGTTTTAATTCTAGTGTGGAGAGCATCTTATGTACATTTTAATAATGAAATTCTTGTTTCGTAAATGTAGATAGGAATTTCTTACCAATATTAATTGCTGCAGATGCAAAGGGGATTAAAATCAATATCCAAATATTAGACGCCATTTTAATTAACAGAGTTCTGTTTAAAAAAATACTTGTAGAATACTAAATAATATTCTTATTTTGATGTTATCAGCCAAAAATAATTTAACCCATCAAATTTTTTTCACCTGTTAATATATTATTTCTAATTAAATAATCATTTTGTATGCCAGACATGTACCTACTACATATATTTGTACTTTGGCTAGAAAATAAAAAATAATCCGTGAAAATACAGTAGGTATACATTTGTTTTGTTATCATTATAGGAAACCAGTGATATTCTACTAAGATAATTTTGAAGTATCTCACATATCCGTGTAAGAGTTTCATTTTCATTCATTGTTCCGTCTCATTGAGAATGTCATTAAGCAAAACACGACTGGCATCCAAATATTGGTATATTTTGATGGTCAAAAAGTCCTCCTTATTCATGATACAAAAAAATACCCGCAAATATTCTTGTTTTGAGCCAGGTGTCCAAAAATAACATTTATTTGATTACTGGTTTTTATTTGATGATTATCAGTCCATATGAACTGATTGGGAGTTTTGTAGTAATTTTTTTTTCTGATGTACTTGGAATAAATTCTGAGCAACTGCAGAACATGCGTCTACGGACTTTGGCCTAGGATACTCAATCTCATCCGAATGACGTTGAATATTGTCAGAATAAATACAAGTTAATTACAAACAACTCCATTCTGTTTCTCTTATTCACTCTATTGATGAGAGCGATGAAAAAACATGTATATTTGTCGACGTATACTTTTTTGTTGTTGTCATGCCAATAGATACTGACGCGAAGTGCTCAAAACTTGTTCGCGAAAAAAACTTCGTAAGTGGCCATTTTTGAATTTTTATTCTAAACAAATATTTTCCTATTTTCCTATTTTTTTGTTATATTTAAAGTTCGGTACATTGTCAGGTAGAGTTTACTCAATATTTTGATAAATACTATATCGGATGTTTTTTTTTTGTTATAATGGATTATGTGGTTTTTGGACAGAATGGCATTGGGCAACAGTATGGATATGGTGCACCAGGGATACCATTAACTTTTTTACAAGGTGGAAGAACTTGAAATGTACCACACCTGAAAATCAATAGCCAAATTATAATATTTTAATGGTTAGATATAGGATTGCAAAAATGTTTACCCAACAGCGGTCATTGCTCCATTTTTCATTCGAGTATATCTTCCACATGGAAAAATAGTATAACCACTATAGCTGGATAATGATGTTGAACCACTACTAGATGAGGAAAATATTTTTTTTAACACAACAGTATTAGCGCCTATGCAATGAAAATTGATTAATTTTTATAAATTCCAGTTATTTCTATTACCAGCAAAATATATCGCAAAAATTATGCTGAAAATAACAGAAAAAATTGCAGTTTTCATCTTTATCGTCGATCGTCAATCGTCAAACTCGACAGAGTTAAATTGTCGTGGCAGTAATAAATTTAGATCATTCAGTTATGCTCACAAATAAATTTCAAAAAAGCAAAACCATCTGTATTGATCCAATTTTGTTCTTTTTTGTTTTTGATTAATTTAATAATAATTGTCGGTAAAAATACCTACACTGGGCATCAAGAGTATTCGTAAAAATTACGTTATATCTAAAGGGGATTTTTACGAATACTCTTGATCTCTAGTGTAGTAGCGTATCCAAGATTGATCTATAACAATTCTAAATAAAAGTTGCGATCTTATCTATCCCATTATTAACAAAACTTTTCGGTCTTCATGCAATTTAGAAATGAAAACCAACTTTTAAATTTTTCTTCAACGACGTTTCGATATATTTAATGTCATCATCGGGTTAATCTACAATCTACATTATCAAAACATAACATAAAAAGACAATACATAATTATAAATAATTATACTTACAAATATTCACACTTGTTGTTGTTGTTGTAATTAATATCAGTTTCGGTTTTTGTTTAAATAAAAAAAATTGTTTTTTGCTAGGAGTTTTGAATTTCTATTAAATGTTGGTATTGACGGCCTGAAAGTTAACTGGTGGTGGTAGTGGTCGATGATCGGATATTATTATTATTAGTTTTCATTGTCTTCTTACACAACTATCCGCTATCTATCTATTAGTCGAAATTATATAGATCGAATTTAGCATTACAGAATAGTTATACGCAACTACGAAATAGATAATAAATGTTTGTGACAGAAGTAACGGGGGGTACTCCGAATTACCTCATACACATTGTTGGAAAAATTATTTAAAAAAAAAAAGAACAACTAAGTCTTTAGAAAAAAATGAGATATATTCACATTAAAGTTAAAAATACACAACAATTTAACAGGAATTTATTAAAATGAAAAGAAACAAAAAAAACCTTGGCACTGAAACTGAGGGAAAAAAAATCGAAATTTCATAACGAAAAATATCTATTTTACGATTTTGCATCGACTACAATAATTATGTATATTGAAATTAAAAACCAAATAAATTACAAATCCAAAAAAAAAAAAAAAAAAATTATAATTTAGAAAAGGCGCAGAGCTGCAATGACTAATTTTTGCAATTGCTTACAAACCTTTTCCTAAAAACTAGTGCGATAATAATTATTATTATTAGTATGTATATTGTAAGCCAGAAAAAAATTAAATTAAAATTTGTTTTTCAAAAATACTTTCATCTGAACCAGAGTTTAAGTCTGAGTGCATCGACACCGTTCAAATAGTACCCAAATAATCGTTTATCTCGAACAAAACCAAGATTTTCGTACAGTCGTAGGGCAGGGATATTGGTTAGTTCGGTTTCTAGAACAACTTCGTCTGCATTGTAGACCAACATTGCCTATAAAATAAATAAATTCTCTGTTTAATGGTTTTTTAACTTAAGATCTATTGGAACTTTATTTATTATTTAAAAAAGAGATAGAATGAAAGTGAATCGAAACCCTTTATGGGCTCACCAATTAGACTCCATTTTCTCATTAACTTTAGCTAAAGTCATTAAACTGAAGACATTTTTTTTTTTTTTTTCATTTTCTTACCTGAATTGCTTTCTGTACAAGATTAGTTCCAATTTTAAGTTTGCGATAATTTTTATCAACTGCTAACATTGCTATATAACCACGTTTTGTCTGCTGTCGATGTATATCCAATTTGCATACAATTGCACCAACATAGACATTTCCATGCATTGCCAAAAAACATAATTTTGGCCAATTGTGTATAAAATATCGGTACGTATATATCGAATAAGGTTCCGATAAATCTCTCTGAATTAATCGCATAATATCGGGCATTTGAAGCTCATTTTCATATTCCTTATAATCAATGATAATGTTCCGTTCATTTGATAATATTTCTGGGTATGCTGTTAGGCTCGATATTTCCGAGGACACCATTTCGGAATTATTACTATCGGTAATCGTTTGGTGTTTGGTATCGTCAATTTTGGATTTTTCTAGAATTGTACACAAAATACTATCATCATCGTCAGAAGCAACGTTGCGTTGTTGTTGTTGTTGTTTTTGTTCTGCTGTTTTATCAGTTTCTTCATCTAATCGATGATTCTTTACTAAGTTCTTCTGGTCTTTCTCTATAAAATGTGTTCCGTTGAACAAATTATTTACATTTTTATTTATGTTAGTTGTTGCTGTTGTAACAGTTGTATATTCTCGAAGATTTGTCGCTTTATCTTGAATCAATTCAATCGATTTTCTATTATCAACTTTAACAATAGACGAATCTACAAAATCTACTGGATGCTCCAAAGTCTGACAACAGTGATGTGATGGCATTTCATCATTGGCACTATTAATTTCATTCGTAGCAAGATCATGTTCAACATTGTGTGGTGTTCCATTTACTACAACACCATTTTTTGTAGAATGCTGCTGATGAGGTTGAATGAGACGATTTTTTGGATTACAAATTGAATCTTTATTTTGACAGCAGCAATCGTCATGGTTTATAGTTTTCGTATTCTTCGATTTATTTTTCTTTTTTGGTTTCTTTTTGTCTTTTAAATTACCATTTATTGTTGTTGAATCATCTGCACAAGATTTTTTATCTGTCACCTCCATGACAGCAGTGAAAAAAACACATTTGCTAAGTAATTTTAGGGTCAAATAAAATGAGTTACGACCTCGCAAACAATTACAAGCACAAAATTTATATTTTTCCAGACATTGTGACAAGCAATAAGCTCGATAATTTTCAATAAATAAAAGCAAAATAACAAAATAAATTTTTATTGTTCGATCCGGACTAAAAAAGATTTTTTTATTTTCCTTTTATTTTTCAAAAGAAAGATTACTCGGTGGTGAATTTAAATGCAGCCGTGACAGCAAAACCATATGTTTAAATTTCAAGTGGTGAATTTAATTTCCATCGTAGATAGATGGGTTCTTTTTTCGGAGTAGTATTTTTAGCGGACTTTTTGAAATATTAAGCGATTGGCAAATATTATTTATTGCTAAAATGTTACACAAAATCTTTAAAAATTGATGAAAAAAATTAACGAACTATTAAAATAAAATTTCTCAACTGTTTGCCGAATGAGAAGACAATGAAATGTCACTTCACCTATCGTTTTTTTGTATGGGAATATATCTCATAGAAAAAATTAAAAACATGACGATTAATCGCGTGCACAGACAACGAATTCGGCACGGTTTGGGCTGTTATTAATCCCTAAGACAGAGTTCGTCATTTTAAAGTGTATGAAAAAACTTCATTAAAATTTTAACGCCCTTGATAGAATAGGTAATGAGAATGTTGAGGGGACTACAACCAAATAAAAATAACATAAATTACTGTAACGAGATGTGTCCTGACTGTAATATAGCTGTGCATAACGTGCAACACCTTTTTGATTATCCTCAGAAACCGACTCACCTGACAACATTGGATCTATGGCTAAACCCACGTGAAGTCGCGATGTTCCTGGACCTGGAAATCACCTAACCCAAAGAAAATAATGACGAAACAACGGTGCTGACAGATAGCAAAGTCGCTAAAACAACAAACAAACAATATAAATTACCTACCTTGGATTTTTGTTTCTCTATCTAGATTTGTATTGGCTTCTGGTTGCCCGAATATTTTTTTTAAGTATCAGTGAATAAACAAAAAATTCGACTAAATGTGAGATTTTTTTCCAAAGCTTAACATAAAACCATACAATAAATCTATTCTAATACTCAACACATTACAGGAAACTATTTCGAATCACCACTCATTTTCTTAAGCAAATCCTCATCTTGCATTGACATTGCTGTTAACTTTTTGCCAATTCTTTCGTGAATATCCAAATATTTTGCTACACACCTATCCAGACAAACCGACTCGCCTTTACCTATATAGAAATGTAATAACAAATTAAATAGAAGAACATTTGGAATAGAATATTTACCCAAATCTGGTTCACTATATTTTGGTGGGACACATTTCTTATGACATGCTTGTGTCATTCGATTATATAAGTCAGACATCATTTCAATTTCTAAATCTTGCATCATTTGTAGTTTGGCTTGTTCGGCGGCAGACATTTGTGCACTTCCTGCCATTTTATGTTGTGTGTTGCAAAAAAAACTTTGTATTTAATTAGAAAATTTACGTTCACTTTGTTCGTATGTTCCCAAATTTGATTTTCTCATGCGATCCCTAACTTTCATGCTATCAATACGGTTTTTATCTACGGATTGCTTTGATAAGACAAAACCGTATATTCCACAAGCACAAATGACAGACCTATAAGAGAGGCGTAAATTTTCATAACCTTAAATTATCGGAAATATATAAGCAAGGACTTAGATTACATACCAGCACAATCCAATTTTGCCAAATGAACCAAGTTTCATAATCATTGACAAGATAAGTAAAATAAATTATTCAATTTATTGAATTTTACAAGAAAACATCGGATCGTGATAACACTTCCAATAAAATGACAGCAATGAGAAAATGCGATTGAAATTTCGGAGTTGGAACGTTCAAATAATGGAAGCGTTCAAACCAAGCCCTTTTAATTTAAGTTATAAATACGATTTTTCGAGTTGAATGTTCAAATTTTCTATCTAATTTTCTAATTCGTCAAATTGGTGCTTTTCTTTTTCTCTCTAACTTGTTCAATTTCATCGTTTTCAATTGGTGTGCCTTTGTCTATTATTGGAACAAGAGGTTGCCACAAAATTTTATTTGTATGCACTTTTTAAAAAGCATCGAAACGAGTTTTTTTTGTTAAATTTTGAACGCGATAAGATAGAGATTTGAATTTTTCCCAGTGGGTTTCTAACGGCTGGTATTGAAAATGTGCAAAATCCTCCTCCAACCTTTCGACTCTCTCCCATACAATTTTTTTGTAAAAAACATTTTTACATACTTGCGTTTCTTAGTCAAATTTTGAAAAAAACTATAAATACAAAAAAGCTTTATACATTTTCCATAAAACGGGATGTCCATTTCTCAGGATGTACTGGGGTCGATGCAGGCACTTTCAGAAATATTTTACATTACATACTCCGTAAAATGCAGTGCTTGTAGAAAATGAATTTAACCTGAATGAAAAAAGCACTGAAACTTATCATATACACATAATCTGGAAAGTGGAAGAGTGTACATTTATTTTGTTCCCAATTTTATGGTTCTAGAGTAAACCCTCGGTTTTTAAAAAATGTTCAAACTTCAATATCGAATTTTTCGTGATGAATGGTAACTTTTTACCTCATAAACACGTTAAAAAAATTTTTTTTTGTTAAAATTTAACATCGAATTGCATTATAAATTAAAATAATTATTATGTTAGAGCTAGAAAAACTTTTTCTTTTCATGTTTTTTAATTAAAAATTGCTAAAAATTGTTTCCGTAAACCGTAAATCTATAATTAATCTATATTTAGTACCTCAAATACTATTCACTATAGTATATTTAGTAATTTGATTCGCCAAAAACATTTGATACTTTTATATTAGTTACCCAAATACAGGTAGTCCTCGACTTACGACGGCTCGACTTACGACCTTTTAATTTTTTTTTTAAAATTCAATTTTATAATAAATCCAAAAAAAGCGTACGTTACAAGCGTACGTATTTTTTGCCCCTTCAATATTTTAATTGAAAATGGAGCCGATGGAGACCTGAATTTATTTAAATAAATGAAAATTAACTAATAAAAAT
>JANSTT010018947.1:0-12565 GCA_026745375.1 Platyura marginata | reverse complement strand
AATTTCTGAAGATATCTCATTTTTGCACAAAAAAAATATTAAATTTCTGAAGATATCTCATTTTTGCACAAAAAAAATATTAAATTTCTGAAGATCTCATTTTTGCACAAAAAAAATATCAAATTTTTGAAGATCTCATTTTTGCACAAAAAAAATATCAAATTTTTGAAGATATCTCATTTTTGCACAAAAAAAATATCAAATTTTTGAAGATCTCATTTTTGAATAAAAAAAATATAAAATTTTTGAAGATATCTCATTTTTGCACAAAAAAAATATCAAATTTTTGAAGATATCTTCAAAAACTTAATATATATTTAATATTTCAATGTTGCCTAACTTGCTTTTATATAGGTGATAACGTGCAATAATAAAATATATTAACATATCTCATTCTTTCCCGCCACAGAACATAAAAAAATCAAAATGCAATAATGGTACTTCGACATTTTATTTAAAATCATAAATTTTTTTTAATTTTTTCCTAATGTGAAATAAAATTGTTGTATTTTTGAACCTTATTCAAAGAAAATCTCAAAATCATAAAATTTCAAGATATCTCATTTTTGCAATATGTAAGCGATATGTCGAGTAGATAAATGAATAACTACTATAAAAATTAGACACACCCAATGACCGATTATATACATCCTCTTCCTCGGCTAAATATTGTTTAAATAGGAAGCTTATTCTAAATATTCTGTTAAATGTTAGCAATTAAGTTAAAAAATAAATTTTCACACACTCATGGTTTTATTCGGCGACGTTTAGTTTCACTTTTGAAAACACTAGAGGACTCTGCCCATAAAGAAATAAATCTTCAGGCTAACCGCACGAGAAAAATAAACGAAAAACTCAACAAAACATTAGATTGGAATATTCAGCAAAGGTTTACAATTTTCAATACTTTCCGCCAATTATTATCTTTAATTTTAATGTTTTGTTTTCTCTTTCTTTCTTTTTTATTCCTATCTATAGAAATAAATTTCATTTTATTGATGATCAGTGATCCTTGACCTATCCAATTAAAAAATCCAATCTAAAAGTTATTAAAACCGATTTTTTGTTTTATATATAGTGAAAGAGCAACTCAATCTAAGAATGAATATTGAAGCAAATTATTATATCGAAATGTTCCTCTTGTTAAAAAAAAAAGTACAAATTCTTCCACTTCCACCGATAATGTGGTTTTGGTGAAATTTTTGAGTAAGCCCGAGCTTAAAATTGATTTGCAAACAAAAGAAACGAAAAAGAGGGATGATAAAGTGAAGCGGAACAAAATTGAAACCTCTCGTCCACTTTTAGGGGACAAACACTAATAATATTCGAATGAAAATACATTTGAATTTTCCAAACACTGCCACTTTTGATTATCTATGTAGGTGCAATTAGTGACAATCTGACAATGGAAAAGTTAGAATTTTTTTTTATATTAGAAACACGATCAGTTCAGCGGAGAGTCCTTGTCGAATCAAATTCGTTGTGATATTTATCTTTTAATTTTGATGACGTAAAGGCCATTATGAGCTACACAAAAAAGGAAAATAATTTTCTTTCAATATGGCAAATTATCTATAAGAAAATGTTGTTCTACTTCTATTGTATGATTTTACCTGCAATCAGTAATAAAATATTTTACATTCCAATACAATTACTCAATCAACAACTACTGTGCAAGTACAAGTAAGTAAACCAATCCACCTACGGTATACTCGTAGAGAAAATAAATACACGACGATTGTCGTTTGATAATTTTTTTTTTCTTTTTATTTATCGATAAAACTAACAAATGCACAACCCCCCTTTTCATTCATTTTAGCTTCCGTTAGTTTGGATTTTTTTTTGTGTGCCTTTTGAAAAGTACATAAAACGTTATTTATAACGGATATCCGCTTAAATTAGTACAGATGAATAATTTCAAGAAGTCCTTAAGGGTACTTTTATTTGTTGCCGTAAACCAAGATTTTTCTCAAAAAAAAAAAAAATGAGCAGATAAAGCGCGACGGTATTTCCTCTTATTGGCGGATATAATTTATAAGATCTGTATGTTTGTATATATTAAACACCAACAAACAAAAAAGTAATTAAAATAAAATTAAAATTCACAATAAATAAATCATTAAATTAAATCTAAATCTATATGTAGATGATTATAAAAGTAATTAGAAAATCTTCCTGAATTTCCATGCAATTACGTAGACAATTATATGGGATCTTTTTTCTAATCAAAACAATAATAAAATAAAAGTGTTTTAAAAACAAATGGATGGTGTTTTTCCATCGAAAGGGAAAACCAAAAATAAATAGCACACAAAAAAAAAACGTCAATACAAATTTTCTATGAAATAACTTTGCGAGGGTGTTATGATATTTTTAGCACATAATAAACATTTTTTTGAGACTGGCAGATATTTTTAGATTAACAAAAAAAGCGCCTACATTCTGATTTTCAAAGATAGTTAATGCTTAAAATATCGAATATTACTTAAATTAATTGGCAATTAGTATATTTAAAAATAAATAAATAAGTTACTAAATTATAAAAATAAAAAACAACAAATACAACAATGTATATTTACTTACTGATTTAATAATAACTGCCAGACTACGGCATACTTCGGTGCACAAATCAAATATTAGTAGGTGGCAAAATAGCATTTTTGGTTTTAAATATGATAATTTTGTTTTCAATTTGAAATCAAATACCACTACACGACATTTATCCTAACATTTTCACTAAACATAAAAATTTGTGTCCACATACAGGTAATTCTCAATATATTTGGCCTAAAAAATAATTTAAATTGAAAACTTCCTAGGTCAATTCTTAAAGACAATTAATATTTTAAAATTAAAATGGGTAGCAACTGTCAAGAGCGTATAGCCATAGATGTGTTAGTGTAATGAACGTGTAATTATGCAGGGATGGTAAAAACGCAAAAAAAACTATAGTTATTGAAAATACAACCGTCTCTCGATTTGCACGACATTTGATTTTATGCGGTTTCACTTTTACACGGTTTGTAAATTTAAAAAAAAACTTTTATTTCTATTATTTTATATTGAACGCCATTACATGTTGTGTCTCGTTTTATCATAGATATATAATACTAGTGGATTGTCTATAATACGATCATTCTTAGTTTTCTGCAAGAGTAACCATTTTGATTTTAACTACAAGATATCAAAGTAGTGAGTCAATACAATGTGTATACCTGTATGATGTTAATCAAGGGTATTATAACTTTGGTACGGAATTTGTAACGCCCCTTAACACTTATCGTAGAAAAAAAAATTCAACACCATTGCCTTTCTAGTGAAATTCTTAGTCGAAATATGCATGTCCGTCCGTCCATCTGTCCGTGATCAAAATTCCGGCCAAACGGCTGAAGCTAGAAAGCTGAAATTTTGACAGAGTATGTAGTCATTGTCCCTATTGTTTTTGGAGCAAATCAGACAAAAAATAGGGGAGGCTGTGGTACAGCATTTATCTAATTTTGATATAAAACATTCATTTACTCGAAAGGTAGTCGAAATGCAGAGAAAATGAAGAAAAAAGTTGTACTACCTAGCGTTATGGCGCTGCAATCAATTATATTGAATTTCTACGGTTTTTAATCATTTACTCGAAAAGTATTTAGATTACGGAAAAAATGAATATAATGAAAATGATAGAGAATTAAAAAATAAAGATTTCATTCATAGACTAAAAATGTTCACGAAATACCGTTATGGCGTTCCAATCAATTTTATTTCAATTCTAAGGTTTTTAATCATTTGTATTCAATTTACCCAATTATATTTATTGTAGAGACAAAATAGACACGTACAAAGTTGTAAATAATAAACAGGTACTCTTACGGGTATAATCGACGTAGAAAATTTTTCCTTCCAGTGAGGTTTTAATAATTTTTTAAATTGAATTACTTCAGAAAGAGAAGAAAAAAATATTAAATAATTTTCGGCGATAATTTGGAGCATGAAAAGGAATTAGCTAAACATTTTAAAAACCAACTTTGTTTAAATTTTTTTGGTTCGCGCAAACAATTTGCATTTTTTATATACCTACTTAGTATAGAAATGGAGTATAAAAATGGCGATTTGAATTCCAAAATGTCAACTATTTAATCTAACATTTTTTTAAATTTAAACTATAGACAATCCACTAGTATAATAGATCTATGCATTTTTACGATTTTGATTTACACGGATTTGTCGTGGAACGTATCTACCGTACAAATGGAGGATGGGTGTATATAAATTACAAAAATATGTAAAATTGGCTTGAATTATTGTAAACTATGTAGTCTATATAGTTTTTATGTAGTTTACAATATTCTTATGTATTTTTCTCATATTCTATATGCTTTTGTTATCTTAGTTATGTTTGAGAAATTTCAAAGTTTTAGTAGTATTTTTATACTGTCAATAGCGATAATTCAACAATCAAAATAAAATGCACCCAATAACTATACCAAAACTACTAAAGTCCACCATTTTTTTGTATGCAGTTTTTTTTTTGTCAATGTATAGTCTATCCTATATAGACTCTAGACTTCTAGAGCCTTGGTAAAATAAACTACATTCCTATCCCAGGAATACATACACATACATACATATGTGATTTTTTTAAGCTTTTCGTTCATACACAAAATTTACATATGTAGCCATTTTTGTAATTTAAATTTAAAAAAAGTATTTGAGAAATGTTAGAGGGTAAAACAATTGATAGGCTTTTAATCATTGAATTGAACAGTTAAATACAATATAATCATTTGGATAAATTATTATAATGGTAATGTACCCATGCCCATATTATATTATTATTATTATTATAATTATAGCTTCATCGAAGGGTTACCCGGAAATGATGATAATGATAATGAAAAATCATGGTATTCTATTATGAGGATTCATTATATTGTCACAAATATTATATACAATTTATTATGAAAATTATCTACCATTATGAAAACCGACATTTATATATTATGGAAATTGATTTTGTTTGACCCCTTTACAGCTAGGACTTATCGAAATGGCAACTTTTCACGTACTAAATTCAAATTCCATCACATTAACTGGAATTACGTACTTACATAAAAATATATCATAATAAAGAGGAGTGTTTTATGTTCCGTTTATCTTCGTTAAACGTTCTCCGTATTCACTGCGTTGTAATGGAATTTAAAAAAAATTTAAATATTGTAACGACAAAAACTAATATAAAAATTCAATTTAGCAAATGTATATACGTTACGCGAAAAGCATACATAAATATTTTACATACGTTCACCTATTTGGCGGTTGTTAAGATCATGTATGTTCCCCCACCCAGCCCTGCCAGAAAAAAAACGCTCTACTTTTTTTCCTCTCTCTCTGTTTTTTTTTTTTTTTTTTTTTTTTAAGTTGTAAACCAATTCTTATGACAGACATTCATAAAACTAATATAAAAAAAGATCAAAAACAAATTCAACGTTAAAGTAATTTCTTATCCTCTCCAGAGTCCCATCACAAAGTGAAATTTCTATGTAAATGCTGTGTTTTTTGTTACTATATTATACTAAATGTCCCATTTTGTTTCATATGGGGTGACAAAGTTATACACAGTCGGAAAATTTGTAAAACAAAATCAATTTTCAATGTTTGCCAATATATATGAAAATAAGCCGTTGCGGAGTATGGATCTTCCTATATACATACATTACATGTGCATATGTATGTATGTGAATGTATATAATCGTATATATAATATATGTACATAGATGTTAGTATCAATTTACTCTATAGTGTTTATTGAAAAGTTTGTTTGATGTTTAACGTTACGTTTAGCATTGCGTTGTATGAACATAAATAACGAAATTGCTCAGAAAACGCATCACTAACCACATGTGCTCAATATTCTCACAAATATTAAGTTTATTATGGTAAAATCTAAATATATCGATTGCGCCATTTGATATCCGTACATATGTACATATATGTGAAACATATGTGTGATTACTGATTACTAAACGTAGTGTAAATTTTCATTTGTAATTTATTTCAGTTTATGAGAAATGATCACAAGAATTAGTTTGAAATCACCTGCTGGATGTTTAGAAAATTGATTACACCTCTATCTATACCTATACACATACAATCAATCAATTAATTTTGAAAATTTGTTTTCACAACCGTAGTGTGTAGAATGGGAAAAATGGTTAATTTGAATTTTCCGAAAACAATTGAAATGTTTTTTTTTTTTTAATTTTTGTATCTTAACGAATCGGAGACTAAGCGAATTTTTACGAACATGACCAAAAACACTTTTACACCGCTCATCCTTTTCATTAGTGCTCCCTTATTTATAAGTCTTTGAATCAGTAAACGATTGGGGGAAAATGAGTGTTTTTCCTCAAGTGCTTCGCTTCAACTCTTGGATTTTGGATTTTTGTACGTCTGCTTTTGCTGCTACTTCTTTTTCTGTAGAATTACATGTAAAAAAGGTTTTTTCTTCTGTCCGTTCATCTGATTGTCTTTCTTCTGTTTTGCTAGTGCTTCTTTTCTTACACTTTTGCTTCTTCTTCCACTCAATTCACTGAGCCATTTGGTCGGTACTTTTTGTTTTTATTTGTGCGTCTTGTTTTCGCTCTTCTTCTTAAATACTACCTGCTTTTTCTGTTGCTTCTTTTGGCTTTTACTCTTCGGTTTTCTTTTTCTGCTTCTCATTCATCTATTCTTTCATTTCTTCTTATTTATTATTCTTTTAATAACTAAATTCTTATAAATCAGTTTTTTGAAGACTTTAATTCTTAACGCAGGACTCTATCGACCACATTTTTATGATATGACAAAATAGTGTAGTAAAAAGATTATTTTTCAGCATTTCTTTAAGAAGCCATATAACAATAAGTTATGGTCGCTGAAAGGAAACAATAAAAAAAAAATTGCTTTTTGATGTTTTTCCATCATTTTATGTTTATAACAAAACATCAAAATTAATTATGTCAGCCTAACTTCACAATCTGCCGCAAGAGAAATACGAAATACCATCATTTTGAGAAATGTTTGCTTCCATTTTTTTTTTTTTTAATTTTATCCAAACTATACGATAAAAACTAAATTTAAATACTTTCTAAAGCACTCAAACAAATCATTTTAATTGCAATGACTTATTTTGAAGTTAAATGCCATGTAAATGTAAATGTGAAGTTATTATTTTAGCAAACTCGCTCTGTAATAGGGAATATATTTCCATCAGTTGACAAACACTGAGTAGGTTTACATAATTACATATGTTAAATAGCATATACATATATACATTCGTTGTGCTATGAGTATATATACGATATACGTTTGTTAAACATACTTAACATTATAATTTATATTTTATACTTTATGAATATTTATTATGTTTGTATGTATTTTATATATATGTATGCATATATACATACATAGATATAAATTGTTATAAATTACCTTAATTATATTTGATGGAGTTGTCCAACAATAAAATTTCAAATAGACTCATCCATCCCACAATTTATATTTATTTGTAATAGAGTTCAAACCCATTAAATGATCAAATCTTTAATGAAAACGAAGCATTTGTTGCTATTGTCTTTTAATTAACATCCATCCATCTCCACCCTTGCAATATTATTATTATGTAGGCACTTCTATCGATAACACCATAGAGTGTACCATCTTCTTCACTACCACAACCATCCACCCCCCCCCCCTCACTCCACCATTACATTTGAAATTATGAAAAATTAATAAATCAAACGTTTTTAGTATATAAAGTTCAAACCTGTCGCAAATTGTTCTCATTTTCATGTAATCATTTATATTCCTTTAAAGGTTTTGGCTCTTAGACAATAGCAATATAAACTTGAAAGCATTTCAATCTTTTCAACACTATGAATGGACTTGATTTATGAAGGTGAAATGAATCAAGTTTTGTATATTAAATTTTGTAATAAAAAGCATCTTCTTCCCTTTAATATAGTTCTAATGTAACAATTGATTACTTTATAACAAACTGTTCCCTTCTTATACGTTTGCTTCTTAAATGAAACGATATTCTCTATAGTCTATATCAATATTATTATCATTTTCACAGCATCTTTAAAAGCAAAAACACCTTACCCACACACACACATACGCATATCTCATACATATATATATGAATGGATATAAAAAAATTGTAGCGTATAGACCGCATTGCGTGGGTAGAGCTAGAGAGCTTCAACTGATTGTGGGTGGCCAGAAATTTGAAATTTTCAAGAAATACATAATTTAAAAATCTTGGATATGCCAAAAAAAAAAAACTTGGCTAATATACAAGACTCACTTAAAAATTTAATAATTTAATTTCCTTCATTTAATTTCATTTTTATTCCCAAAAAATCCCACATAACATCCGTATAATAAAGTGGTATACTTAAACATTATGGCCGTCTCTTACCGCATGGTGCAGGTGCTTATATAAGAACAAAGACGTGATAAGTCAATGTACGGGCCTGGAACGTGGAATGTGTGCAGACGGGAAAATGATGGCCATTTTGAAATAAAATGATTTTGATCAATTTTAGAAATTTGAAAATGACATTGTGAATTTTTACACATAAATGGCGTTCCATAATTTTTCCCAAACTATACATTGGGCATCAAGAGTATTCGTCAAATTTACATTATATCTAAAGGGGATATTTACGAATACACTTGATCACCAGTGTACATTGAAAAGTGACAGTAACATAAGAAAAAGGATCAATGATCTTTGACTGGTTGTTGGTTGAATGAACACGTCCAAAATCCTTCATTACGCTTTTTATTCATCATCATCGATCTTGTATGGAGATTTCTCAAATTATCGAAATTAAAAAATATCCTATTAGGGTAATGCAGAGTAAAATCATATAGGATTTTGGGAAATATTGGTGCCGGCTTGTATAAAAGTCGTAAAAAGGGGAATTTTTTTTTTTTTTTAGATATTTTACCTGTCTGGTAACTGTCTTAACTAAAATTTATTTATTTTATATTAGGTTAGAGGAGAACAGTTAAGAAACTTTATTTGGGTTGACAAAACTTTCTTACTAAAATTGTTTGCAATGTGCCTGGGTTCATAAATTTTTTAGTAACTAATTAATTCATATCCGGATAATTTGGCTGGAACAGACAAATACGAATTAACGCGTATGTATGTATATGTATATGTAAGTACATACATATGTATGTAGATATATAGGGATATGTGGTTACGTACATTTTATATTGTATATATATAGTTAGGTAGACAATAACCCAGATAAGCTAGACCAGTATTAGCTAATATAATCAATTATATACTCTGGCTGGATCCACATTTGTATGTTATGTTGATAACTAAATTTGGGTTCTCATTTTAAATCTATGGTTTCATAAATTTTATTGAAATGAAACACTCTAAAGTCGAAACGAACTATAACTCACTACCATTTATGCAAATCAGCATAATTATAATCCATTTCGTTTGCATAAAATATAAACGCAAGAGAGCAAATTCATATTTTTCCTTGTTTTGTTATGGAAAATATTCTATTTAATACATAATGTATAATATGAAAATTCGCGTATATATACACATAAAAATAATTAATGATAATATCTATACATATACAATATATGTATATAAGTACATATCCATATACATACATATATTATAAATACATATATAATATATTTATGAATTTAAGTACAATATAGGCTTTTTCGTTTAATTTTTTTGTATATATAAGCTTTTTCGGAAAAAAAAATTGTTGCTTGAATAAAACCAATACCGGCCCAACGATTGCCATATTGTCTATTGTTTTTGGCGAGTGACAGCTTTTTGGGACTGGGACCTTTCATTATATTCACAAAAGTTGCTGGAAATTCACAATATTTCCGGTAATATTCTCATTCCCATTACAAATTCTTAAAAATGCTTCTGGTTAGTAACTAATCTTTTAGAGAGGCCTTCGACCATTGTCACTTTGGGTTAGCCACCGCTTTTAGTGTGCGTATGCGTATATTACAGTCACCGCTGTACCGCCACCGCCTCAGTGTGGGTCAAGCTTAACGTCTACTATTTTTAAACCATACACTTCTTTGCAAAAAAACGTTGTAAGAACCGTAGCCGGACGTTTCAATAACATTTTTGCAACTTTATAAAAAATAATTTTTTAAAGTAACAAAAACAACTTAAGTTTAAAAAAAAACCAGTATCATTTTCGTCATATTCATTTTTTCCGTATTCTAAATAGTTTTCGAGTAAATGATTAAAAACCCTAGAAATTCATAAAAATTGATTGCAGCGCCATAACGCTAGGTCGTACAACTTTTTGGTCTTTGAAAGAAATCTTTATTTTTGTATTCTCTATAATTATTGTCATATTCATTTTTTCTACATTTCGACTATCTTTCGAGTAAATGAATGGTTTATGTCAAAATTAGGTGAACACTGTACCACAGCCTCCCCTATTTTTTGATAAATTTGCTCCAACAATAAGAATCTTACTCTAGCACTACATAATAAAAGGTCAAAATTTCACCATTCTAGCTTTAGGCGTTTGGCTGGAATTTTGATTACGGACAGACGGACGGACGGACAGACGGACATGCATATTTCGACTTAGAATTTCACGAGAAAGATAATGGTTTTGAAATTTTTTTTTCTACGATGAGGGGCGTTACAAACTCCATACCAAAGTTATAATACCTTTTGCTACCTTCATCATACGGGCATAAAAACTCAGTTGTAGCAAAGTTGGTTGACAGTATTATTAACGTTATTAGAACGTTTTTAACTACAAATTGCTACTTGGGAAGGCAGTATGGTGCATTAATTTTCATAAGCGAAATGTTCCTGATTTCTCAGAATGATTATTTTTTTTTTTTTAAATTGCCAATTAAAAAAGTTTTTTTTTAAAAATGAAAACTTTTGTGTTTGCATCATTAATTTAACTACATATTTCGAAATATTCAAAATTCTCAGATTTGTTTTTCATGTCAGACATTTTATTTAAGTAGAAGATACATACATATGTATCTATACATATACATACATATATCTTCAACATATAACTCTATAAGTATGTACCATATATTTGTAGAACTTAATTGAAAGATATACATACATAACAACTCATGTCTGAATCTGGACTGGTGTATAAGCTTCCACGGAAAAGGAAATGTCGGGTCAAATGAACTGTGATATTTTGTTGACGTGGTATAAAATCGGATATGATATGAATCTCTTTCGAGATGACTTGAATAAAAATGCTAGAAATTTTTGTATATTTGTTCGTATATTATTAGGAAGAAAAAAAAAATGTAGAATGGATTTACTGATTTTGAAAGAATTATGTAAAAATTTGGCAAACATTGTCTGTCCGAGTTCGTCTACTCTCTACAGCGTTTATATATTGTTGAAATTCATTGTAATAGAATTCGTTTGTATATACTCGTATATATAATAGAGGTACATATCTGGATCATCATATAAAATGTGACTTAATTTAATATGTTACATTATATAGTTGAAGACGTTCTGCCTGCCTCTATCTAACCTACTGGGTATAAAAAGTTTAAGTTTCAGTATAAATTGTATGCAAATTTATTCGAAAAGATTACTATACAACGTACAGAGTGTGTCTGCATAGCGTAGAGTTTTTGAACAGCCCCTATATAACGGTGATAATAAGCAAGGGCGTAACTATAAAATTATAGGTCACGTCAGATTATGGTAAAAATATTTTGTTTTTTTTTTTTTAAATAAAAATTGTGTTTGTTCGTTCAAATGAAATAAGTTGTTTTGTTTTTGGGGTTGGCATATAAGAAAAAGTTTTAGAGAGTTCCGTAAGTGCGGCCAGATTTTAAAGTTTGGCTGACATTATATATGTACGTATAATGCTAATATGGTTGAAGTAAATTTAAATTTTAAATTTGTATCTAAATTAACTTCAATTATAGTCATTAGGATGGCGCACGTTCCACTAAACGTTATTATATATGGTCAATTATGTTTATCTTATTCTTAATATATCTGGTATGCTTAAGAGGCATTTTTTAATGTCCTGTATTATATACAAACAATTAGAATCCAAAAAAATTCCGAAGATATTAGACTGGGCCAGAAATTAAAAAAAAAGTGGAATCTATCTGAAAACGAAAACGTAATACCGAACCAGGACGTATAAAGAAATTGAAGCCTACGTTGGGGATTCGAGTTATAGGAGGTAACATTCATGAAAATAATGCACATAAAGATAAAAGGCTGTTAAGTAAACCTACGGGGCTTTCACACAAAATTACTCTTCTCTTCATTTTTAAAAACTTTCCCCAACGATCTCCACTTTTCCCCCACTCTTCCCAACCCTTCTTCCACTATTCCCCACCCATCTTCCACTTTTCCCCACCATTTCCCACTTTTTCTCGCCCTTCCTTTCGCCCCCCCCCCCTTCCCCCCCCCTCCCCCCCCCCCCCCCCCCCCCCCCCCCCCCCCCCCCCCCCCCCCCCCCCCCCCCCCCCCCCCCACACCACCTCCCCCACCCACACC
>JANSTT010018946.1:0-12569 GCA_026745375.1 Platyura marginata | reverse complement strand
GGGGGGAGGGTGGGAAAAATGAAGGGAAGAGTAGTTTTGTGTGGAAGCCCTGTAGCTTTACTTAGCAGCCTTTTTTCCGTAATCCAAATATTTTTCGAGTAAATGATTGAAAACCCTAGAAATGACATAAAATTGATTGCAGCTCCATATCGGTAGGTCGTGGAACTTTTGGTCTATTAATGAAATCTTCGATTTTTATATTCTCTATAATTGTTGTTATATTCATTTTTTCTACATTCCGACTATCTTTTGAGTAAATGGTAAATAATAGGTTCACACTGCACCATAGCCTCCCCTATATTTTGTTCAATTTGCTCCAAAAACAATACGAGATCTTACTCTAGAACTATATAATAAACTGTCAAAATGCTGTTAAAATTTTCAATGGTGAATATTAAGGGACATTACAAACTCCATACCAAAGTTATAATACCCTTTTGATTAACATCACACGGGTATAAAAAGATTTAAATCTAATTAGCAGGGGGACTTAATGTACTGTATATCTATTGTGTCAGACATTGAAGTATCCAAAGTTTTATTATTTTTCAACAATTTTAATCTCTAAATATCTCAACCTCAACAAATTTTTGTTTATCTATAGGTAAAAAGTATGACAGCCAATTTTTTCTATTAGAAATTCTTAGATATGTACTCTAATTTTAATTAGTATAGAATATTCTCAAGAAGATCGATTCTCGTAACTTTACATAAACAAATAATCTCTTGGGGTCGATTCTACTGTCGCCCGAAATGGTCAGAGAGATATTGTCAGGTAGAAAAAAAAAATCACAACCAAGGAGAGAAGACATTTTTCTCCATTTTCAATATACAAAACTTATAATTGTAATTTAAACTGTAATTTTATAGGGTGATTCAACGAATATGTGTGAGACAAACGGAAAGATTTCAAATTACTTTTTGGTTTTATTTTTTTCATTCAGATTCGATCACCCCCGTCTAAGAACGATTGGACGCTTCTAATCAGGGATGTCAGACGTCCCCCTTCGAAATCACCCCTTCCACCATCTACAAAATTTTACGTGCTGCGTATATGTAAAATATTTCAAGAGATGCGGTCGATCGATCCCTGTACATCCTGAGAAATGGACATTGCTCCTGTTTTATATAAAATAAAAAACTTAAAGCTTTTTTGTAAGAATGGTTTTTACTAAAAAATTGTATGTTTGTATGGGATCGAAGGGGTGGGGGGGATTTTGCTAATTTTCAATATCAGCCATCCAGCTTACTGTGAAAAATCTCAAGTCTCTAGCTCAATGCGTTCAGAATTTGACAAAAAAGCATCCTTTCGTTGCATTAAAATAAACAACGACCACATCAATTGTTTTCTGTGTTTGTGTTTTCTACTTAAATTAAAAAAAGGGGTCCATTTTTGTTGGACAATTTTGTCTCCTCCGGGCCATTTTAGAAATCGGACCTCCTTAGTTTCTGTTACATTTTCGTTGAATCACCTTGTATATTTCTATTGTTTGTTATATGTATAAAATAAAACGCCAAAATGTATACTACATGAATATCTCTATGCTCTCTCTTATTGTACATACTGTCAAAAAACACGTGCGTTTATTATTGTTTACGATACTTTTGGCTGGTTTTTTTTGTTACGGTTTTTCATTCATTTCCATTCGGTTAGAAAGAGACAACATCCTAAAACATTATGTATATTGCTTCTTTTGTGGGCAAATACCACGTGTAATTTGTGTCTGACTGTGGGATTCTACTGTGAGAATTTCCAACAAACATTCATTTGAACTTTGTGTGTGATAAGTTAAGCATCGTCACAATAACAATAACAACAACAACAGCAACAAACGAATAAAATTTGTGCGGTTTTTTTCTTCTTTTAAATTTATTCCCGAAAATGTAATTTTTTGTTTGTTATGGGAGAATATGTGTGCCTGCTGAAATAAACTCATTACAATAACTTTTATTTATTTATAATAAATTGTTTTATGTGCTTTTTGTCGTCATCGTCGTCGTCGTCGTAATCAGAGTGTGTGGTGTGTGCTGCACCAATCAATCACTTTGTGCAGAATAATGGAAAAAAAATATTTTAATATTAAAATTACATCCATCGGTAGTGGACTAAATAATAATTTGTGATTATAAAATTAATTTAAAAAAAAATTAAAAATACTTAAATATATTTAAAAAATATGGATTATATTATTGTGACAACTACGACTGACGAAACACCGGAAAACACTGACAAGGTGAGCAATTTTCCGAAAAAATCACATCTTTTTTATTATATTTGTAAGAGGAAGGAAAAACGACACATTATTGGGCCACCAATTTTTAATTCAAATTTTATTTATGATTTTACTAATTTTGAAATTTTTTTTCTCTCGATATATTTTACTACATTATTTTACTACGCCTACACCTTCCAGCATGGTGATAAATAATATTTAAAAATTTATCTTCAAATTTAAATCATTCGATTAAAAGTAAGTGATGAAGGAGTTGAGTGAAAAACGTACGTAAATTCTTGGGGCAGGACATTATTGAATTAAAAAAAAAAAAAAAAAAACTTCTACAACTGTAAATGTTGTGTTACTTGGTTATTGTGTCATATTGTTTAGTTATTGTTTTTTTTATTGTTTTAAGAGCTTAAAACATTTCACAGATTCCTGCTGTTTCTGAAATTGATAGTTTTGAGTTGCATTATTCTCGAGTTTCCTTTGTTCTCTATCATTCGATCAATTAAAATGTTTAAAAGGTAAAGCATTTTTCTATTTTTGTTCTACTAGGACACAAATGATGCGACATATTTTACTTACTTACTCCTGGTACTATGATCCATAATGAATCTTGTCCATAATGAATGAATTATGGAAGAAAAGTTCGGACCAACCATTCGCTATTTCCTAGATAACTTGCATTTTGATCTATTTGATCTATCCACCGTAGTTTGGGTTTGCCAATCCCTTCATCTACCTTCTGGTCCGGTAGAAAAGATTTTTTGTCGCAAGCTTGTTTTCGTCCATACAAATCAAATTAGAGGTTCCGCCCGCTGTCATTGTTTTAAATTTATTTATTTGTTGCTTAACAATGTGTCATTTAACGTTTCGGTGCACTTTGGGAGGGGTGGGTTATTAGCTCCCCGGCCAACCATTATCCATGAGGGCCGTTTCTATGATGTTCTTCAAAGACCTAGTTCAGATTGATGCCTCAGTTACAATTCAAAAATCCAAAGGGCTGTTTTTGCCGGAAATCGCCGGCCACTGTATGATCCTGATTGCTTTACCAGTTTAAACAGCTGTAGTCTCTACGCTGTCTATCCTGTACGATCTGTGAAACTGCCGTTTAGCATTACACAGGATGGAGCGCGGGGAACTTCCCATATGGAAATCTAAGCAAGCCATTTTCTTGCCGATTTGGACCAAGAATGCGTCTGAGGTTTTTTCGTTCGAAGATAACTATCTTTTCTTCATCGATTTTGTTTCATGATTCCGGTTCGATGAGATACTTTAATTCCATAAACTTAGAAAAATATCTGATCGAACCGGAATCGGCGGTACTACTGATTTTAGGATGTCTTGGTTAATAGGTTGGATGGTGCAATATAACCGGGCGTCGAAAACCTTACACTAATTTTTTTAAGCTTTTAAAAGTTATTAAAATGTAAAAAAATTGGATAAAAATCTGTGTCCCCAAATATATAACTAAGGCCTACTTCTCTCTCCCATAATTTTTCTTCAATTGATTGACTTTGTTCTCATAACATATAAAATTAGTTGAACAAATTATGGATGGAATATGAATTAAATTCCACTGTGACTAATATAGAACTAGCTAAAAATATAATAAATTCAGTAAACACTCTCTCGTAAACTCTTAAGTACTTAATATAATTAGCTTAGCAATCATTATGTTTATTAGTTATTTGTTATACACACATCATTCCTAACCGGTACATTTTACAGTAATTTGAGACAATTTAAAAGCAATTTAATTATAATGGGGAATAATCCATTCATTTTACAAATTGAACACCAAACAACAATAGTCGAACCTTCCTAATCAATCAATTAATTTAATTTTTGGTTTATTTTTTATAAATAAAAAAAAAAAATTTTTACCTGAAAATATCTGAAATTAGAAATATAAGTTCAATGGTCTTGCCAACTAATGTCCGATGTATTCTGGAATAAAATAAAATTGACAAAAGTCAGTCACGTCAAGTATTTTCAGTTTGTAAAATACTAAAAAACTTATTGTAATTAATTCTGTCACCTCCTACACCTACGCATTTTCTAATTTATTACTATTGCGGTTTAGTAGTGGACGTTCCGTTGGTTATGAAATGGTAGCATTTAAGTGCTTGTTTATAATACTTTAAGGCTATAAAGTATTATGTACTTATGTACGTCTTATCTATTACGTAATATTAAGTAAGTAAGTAGTAAACCGGGCATGACCTGATGAAGTTTGTGTTGAGTAGATTTTTTGTTGTTTTTTTTTTAAGAAAATTTAGATGGCATAACATTTTTTGATTAAGTACATAAAGAAATGAAAATGAAAAATGCATTTCCTGAGAAAATTTCAAAAAAACTAATTTTGTCATCTTAAATTATTTTAAATTTGGCTCAGTTCGGTAAATCTCTAATTATATATAAATATAGCTCAACAATAAGTCTGTGGTCTCAAGCTAAAACAACTTAAGTGGACTTTCTGTCATAAAAAATTAAAGTATTTAGCTTTTACAGATTTTTCCAGAGATTTTTTGTAACCTTTATCTTACTCTACTCGTAATTCAGAAAAAATGACTTAAGTTGTTTTTGCTTGAGACCACAGAAGTATTCGGAGTACTTCCTTCAAAGAAGTGCTCCTACATTATTTTAGAATAATTAAAATAAAAGAAAAACATCTGCACTTCGGTTCATATAGCTTTGGTAAGGGTTGCTTCAAAATTTATCACTGCCACACAAATTTATCGTTGGCACAAAATGTACCGATTTATACAAAGTCCTTACCAAAAAAGTTCCTTTCCACCGGGATCAACGGTAAAAACTTGTCTTTTTTTGTTTTATTCGAAGCTAGTCTAAATAGACTACCAAAGACTACTAACTAAGAAACCACATAGTTTGTTACTACTAAAAAAAATTGATTTCATACTGGTCCATAACGATCGATAGACGTTTAAGGCTCTTTTGACAGCTTCAATAAGTATATCTACAGAAATAAATTTTACATGCAGTGGCGACATGTGAGAATTATTAATCGCATTATCAATGGGACTATTTAAAAAAAAAAAAAAAAACTGTTGTTCACCAAACATCTTGGCCATTATTTAAAAAGTCACACAATTTTGAACTTTCTTAATAATACATTTTTTTGTTGAAAAAGTTAACCCTTTAATGTCTATAGATTTTCAACATGAAAGGTTGTTGACCAAAAACAAAATTAAAATGCAACTAAATTTATTCAGGGAGACATTCTTTATGTTTTAAAAGTTAACCCTTTAGAGACACTATTTTAAACCTTAAAGGGTTAATATTTTCTAAAAATCAAAAATTTTCGAAAGTATTGACAATTATATTTTGAGAACAGTGTGTAGCTCCTTTCTTTGATTATTTATGTTTTAAAAGTTAACCCTTTAAAGACACTATTTTAGACCTTAAAGGGTTAAAATTTTCTAAAAATCAAAAATTTACGAAAGTATTGACAATTATATTTTGAGAACAGTGTTGTAGCTCCTTTCTTTGATTCTTTGATTAACCCTTTCATGTTTAAAATGTATGGACCTTAAAGGGTTAACTTTTTCCAAAAAAAATTATTTCGCAAAATAGCTGGCAATTTTTTTTCAGTTTCTCGTTATGTCGCTGGCGCCATGCTTATTTTTTACTATGTATGAACACAAGGATAAAAATAATTACTTTCAAGATAATCTTAAAGGATCAATCTTGGTTAGTATAGGGAAATGCGTAGTTGACTGTTGACACTTTATTCAATTCTCTTTAGATAGAATAAAATTCTATAATAAAAATATTATGCACCCAACTATATTTTCCATTGATTTATTCCTTTAGTTATTATTTTCAGAATTTCAATAAAGGAATTCACTTGTCAACTTCCAATCCTATTAAGTATTACAATATGAATAGAATGAATATAAATACAAGTTGATGACAAGGTTTTTTTTTTCTTCTTCTTTTTCTTTTTTCTTTAAGAAAAGGGATATGTTTCTTATTCTTATTTTTGTTTATTTAAATTCTAATAAATCACGTTTAAAATAACATAATATTTTACAGCTTGTGAATACAAATTGGTAAATAAACATATTTTTTTTTAATGGCAGGCATTGTATCATTGTCATCACCAGGATGCATTGTCTGATTACTTAATTAGCAATTTCTATGTTTTTAAATGAATAGATGCTTAAAGTGCATCATATACTTATGGTTGATGCTTGGCTATTATAAATTTTAATTGGAGTGAAAGTTAATTAATTGAAGAATTAATAATTGTTGTAAACTTTGTAATTTTCTTATAAGGCAGTTAAATAAGACGATTTTAATTACTGGAGAATTTTATACGATAAGGAAATTACAATTTATTTGATTTTTTTTTCTTTTTTTTTTGCTTTTTATTTCATTGGTCAAGGAACTGTCAATTGGTTTAAGATAAAATATTTTATTTACGTTTAAAAATTTTGTTGTTTTTGTCGATTCAATAACATCGTAAATGTGTCACAATCAATTTATTTTCAATTTAATTGTAAAGGAGGACTGAGCTAAGAGAGCAGATATTTTTTCAGCTTTATTAAGTGCTTCAAGGGTTAGATCTTGTTTTCGAAGTAAATCGAACAACATTTATATGGGAGAAGGGGGTAATTTGTATCTTTTATACAATTTCGATACGAAATCCTTTAAAAAATTCATATCTCGTAATTCTAATTCTAACCATTGTTCTGGAGAACCTTTTTCTCCCAGATAGGTACTTTGAATAGCGATGAATAGAGTGGAATATTTCCATAAAAAAAAAACGTCGTATCAATAATTTTTAATTTTTTTTTTTAAAGGGCGATTGGTGTTTAGCGTCGAGATTCCCCACAAATTATAAAGCTAAGGCTTGTATGAATCAAATGATCTATTCTGGTCGGGGTCTATCTTGTCATTAAGTATTTATTTTAAATTTTTAAAGATAAAATTTAATTCTTTTATCGGAATTTAAGTCGTTTTTTGGCGTTGCGCATACAGAAATCACCTTGAAATCTATACAAATTGATTGAAAACATTAAGATTATTAATTTGAAAATCAAATTTATGGAATTCGGAAAAAAAATTTTTGTGATCAGATTTTCCCAATTTTCCCTTACTCATCCGTTAGATTTTAAGTAGAAATTCTTAAAAAATTCATATCTTTTAAACTACGGGAGCATTGTTCGGAGAACTATTTTTTTCCTGTTAGCTGCTTCGAATATCTATCAGAAAAAAAATATTTGGCTAACCATCCATGGATATGATGAGACATTTTTATTAAAATTCTATTTCAAAACATCATAACAGTAAACGATTTTTTAAAAATCGGGAGATTGGAGTTTAGTCTTGAGCCTAACCGCAAATTAAAGCTAAGGCTTGTACAAATCCAACGATATATAGATGTTTGGATTTTATTTTTATACGTATTTTGTATTTATTTTGAATTTTTAAAAATGAAATTAAATTTTTTGATAGGAATTTATGCCTTTTTCCGGCATTCTATAGTCAATATGTGTGGAAATACATGGAAAACTCTATAGAAATCACTTGAAATCACTTGTTACGATTATTAATTGTATGATCAAATTTATGGAAATAGGGGGGGAAAAAATTTTTTGTTTTGTTCAGATTTCACATAGATTCCTCACATCTTAAATCGAAAAGGAGAAGTGCGTCAATTGGATTAAAAAAAAATTAAATTAAATTTACGCGCTGGATCAAATACAGAATTTGCAGTTTAATAACTCCAAAAATGGTGGTTAGACCTTTTTTAAATTTACTGATTATATCTCAAAAAAAAAAGATGGATGGCTTGCATCAACAGATTAAGTTCCATCGTAAGGCCCAAATATTTTGAGAGACAAAACAAGAGGACAATATTTTGAGAATGAATGAATGTTTTTTTTGGTGTAACCTGCGTAATCTAAATATGTGAATTTCTGCGTAATAGCTACAAATAAAAGAAAAAAAAATAATAAATTGAATTAATCATGCGCATTACAAACATATCTTATTGGATTAATTTTATAAAAGAACTCATTATAAATGTTTTGCCGGGATAAAAAAAACGAACAAAAAAATGCATTGCTTCTTGAGATCTGGTATTAAGTGGATATAGTAAATTGATATAACTCTTCCAGTACTTATATGTGTATGTATGTATGTATGTATGTATGTAATATCCATTTGGGAAAGAAAAAGAATTATTATAAATTGGAGTCTGGTGCATCTGTAGCATTTGCGTTATAGAACATGAAGCGGACATTGTACATATGGTTCTTGACTGTTTTGAACTATGAAACATTATTTTTATGTTTTTGTTGTTGTAGTTGTTGTTGTTGTTGATGATGATGGTGATGGTGTTTTTGTTGTTGTTGTGCAATTCATATAAAAATAAAAAAGTAGAAAAATGTTCCGAATTAAAATTTCTGCTCTGCTGTTAATGACCTCGTATCATTTAGAAAGTCCTGCAGGAATTGAGGAATCATTCATGGAATGCATTAATATACACATTAAGACTAAACAAGTCTTTTGAATGAAATAATTTCTTAATTTAAAGAAAAATCTGTTTTAAGGCAGGAGTTTATAAAGGACGACGCAGAAATGATCTAACTTCTAACACATATGGCTAAAGAATTCAATTCTAACTGTTCTCTTATATTATTAAGTCTTCAAAGTTCTGTTCTTAGTATTTGATAGTTCCATATACATTTCCTTTTTACCGCACGAATCTCGTTTGTTGATTGTGATTCCTTCATCATCATTTACTTAGAATCTAGTTTTCTGTCTTCTTCCCAGCTAATGCCCAGTACCCATTTTATGAATAAAGAAACTTTTTAATCCGAATTTTTGATGGATTAATATGAAAGGAGCATTTTTTTTTTAAAGAGATTTCTGGCAACAATTCTCTATACAGAGAGAGGCAGCAAGATCATTTGGCTTGTGTTGTTGAATTGAGTTTTTAACTTAACGGGCGGACACAGAACTGCTTCCACTTTAGTATAGGTTGATTGATTGCGTGGAAGAACATTTGGAAGGAGTCAAAACTGACATAGAACTATAAGGGATAATTAGTAGTTAAGTAAATGATAAGATGGGAAATAATTCTAGACGAAATTTTATTCAAAACATAAATAACAAATATTTTACATTTTTTTTCTAAGACAATTGCGATTCAAACAATTTTTAAAATATGCCCAGCACTCATCATTCTTAGTTTAAAGTAAAACCAAAATTTTTGACCACTACAATAATATTTTTAATTTGAAACGAAATTATTCTCAAAGTAAATAGTGAAAAATCAACTTAACTACTAACACAGACATTTCTGACAAGTTAATTCCAATTGTAACCAAAACCATGATATAACTCATATGTTCCAGCTGTTAATACCCATATAGAACAAATAGAAGAATTTAAAATATTTGTTCAACCAGACTGTTTATTATATGAAAAACCAGAGAAAGTGGATCCAATTTTTCATAATATTTACGTTTTTTTATCGGATAAAATGTGAGTTTTATTTATTTATTTATTTATTTATTTATATACACCTTGAGTCAATATTCGAATCTAATCCATAACAGAGTACGAGTACTAATAATATACAGTAGGTATACATACGGAGAGACAACCATCGCACAGAGAATACTTAGACCCAGCGCGCCCGATAAAGTTTTTTTTTTACCGAGTAGCTAGTCGCATCTAAAATTATATATTTTTAGAATTTTGTTTATGTTAAATAAATATTCGGGAAGAAGAAAACAGAAAAAAAAAAGAAAGAAAATAGTTAAGATTAATGAAAGAGGTCTAGCTTCACGTGAAAACTAAACTATTGTGTCAATATTAGGTACGTCATCATCTTAATTTGATTTTATTACCACTTGTGGCGCCAACTTTTACCCATTTTTATTTAATATGCAATTTTATTTACTTCATTCACACTTTATAGTACAATACACACACACACACACACATACAACCAAAACCAAAATGAGGAAATATGCGAATTACGTAAAATAAATAAAAAAATAAATTTCTTTTCCAATTTTTATTGGGCCACTGTATTTGTGATGAGGAGGGAACCATACTGTTATCAATGTCATTGTATTCTGAAGATTGAAATAAACATAGTTAATGTGATGAAAATATATATATTTCTTTATTTTGAACAATACGGATGAGACTAAACTAAATAATAATAATAAAAAAAAAAAAAAAATTGTTGGTAGTCAATTCAGCACCCACGCAACGTTAGAAATATATATGTACAAAGGTCAAATTAAATTTGATTAGAGTGCCATATCAGTATAGAAAGTCTGGTTATTCGTCGGACCATTATTTGTCCGGGCATCTACATTAAAAACAGTCCTATAATCTTATACTATATTCTTATCCATAATTAACCATAATATAGAATGAATCCTAGAAAAATAGAATTACTAAATGAAAAATACAGCTTAAGGGTTTCGACAAACATAGTGTGTCTGGAATTATATTTAATTTTTTTTTTTTAGACTTTTAGGCAAGATACCGTCTGAAAAGATCGCATTTCAGTAGAAGGAAAACCTACTGTTTAAAGGAGAGTCCGAACCATCCACCCTGTTTGAGAAATTTTCTACTGAATCCTATTCGAATGGATTAACTAACTGATCCACCGACCAACTTATATAAGGGTTCGACTTTTTTTGAAAATTAATTCTTTTATGAACCGTACTATAGTATCATCGTAATTCATTAATGTATGTGAAAAATACATTCAAGTTAATTAAAATCTGTTGGAATTATGTATAAAAGTAGTAGTTTATTATTAACTATTGATATCAAACAAATAATATTAAAGCAGAATACTACGATTAAATCAACTATACCATTTTTATTCGGGAGAAAATCGAACCCTTTCTTTTGAAACACCCTGCATATACAGTAAAACTTTGAATTGCGAGTAACTTTGCCTTTAGAAGACGAGCAAATATTTTTAATAAATAAATAAATTTAACTTGATAAACGAGCACTGTCTTCCAATACGAGTAGTACGTATACGCAGTGGCGGCTGCTAGGCCGGACTGCAGGACTGCAGCCTCTCTCAATTTATCAATAAATATAATAATACGAAATCTTAAAGATCTTTATTATATCAAAAATATTCTTATCTAGTTCTCTATCTATCTATTATAATTCTATTCCAACAAAAGCAATAATTTTCGTTCCAAAAGCTACTTAAAAAAAAATCGCTTCAATATACGAGTGCTTTGGATTACGAACATCTTTCCGGTACGAATTGTGCTCGCAATTTAAGGTTTTACTGTATTTAATTTTGAAAAAAAACGGGTGTGGGTTGATTGTGTTGTATGATATTTTCGAAAATTTCTTAAAATAGTATTAGACATTTTAACCCTTTCGCGGACACACAAAAAAATAACAATATTTCATGTTATTCGAGAAATCTTATAAATAGGGGAGTAGGGTATGGTTTCTTCTAGAATATAAAATATTCAATTTCAAATTTAAGGTCAAGTTCTATATTACGTACATATACAGTGGCACAAAGTATTATTCGTACACAATTTTTATTAATATATTTTTGCAATTTTTAGAAACTTAAAATTTTTTTTTTCTTGAAATCTTTTTGAGTTTCAATTTATTGATTTATTGCATTGAATTGACCAGTGTCTGTGCACTGCCGACGGTACAAGCGGCACTCAACGCGTTACGGTAATATTATTTGAATAAAATGATTCAAAATTCATTTAATTAAATCAATTATCTAAAAAGTGCAAAAATATATTGATAAAAGTGTGGTGTACGAATAATACTTTGTACCACTGTATGTATAAAATATATCTGTCAGCAAAGTTTTCTAATTGTGTAGTTTGTTTGTTCAGTTATTATCATTTCAAAAAAAATAAAAAAAAATAAAGGGAAACGGAAAAAAGATAGCTCCCCGACCGACAAGCCCTTTGATTTACCATTATAAATTACTATAATAATGTACTAAGTACACAGCACTCCTTTGATATTCAAACATATCATTTAATTTTGTATAATATACGGATATGCATACGGCAATGTTTTGTTGGATACATCATCCTCTACGACGACCTACGTCATTCAATGAAAACGTTCAGTGTACATGTACAGTAGAGTGGTTCATTTTTTAAATTTCATTTTTATCAAATTGAAAAGGGGCCCTTTTTTTTTTCTTTTTTTATGGCAAAAAAACATTTGTTCTACGACTTTTTGATTTTCGGTCTTCTTCATCTGTCTCAAGAGCCCCTAAGTTTATGCAATTTTTAGTTTTTTTCATATAAAGTAGTCTCTCGCCTTTATTTTATATTTTAG
>JANSTT010018945.1:0-54161 GCA_026745375.1 Platyura marginata | reverse complement strand
AAAACTTTTAATTTATTAAAAAAATACTAAAAAACGCGAAAGAAATTTTGAAAATTTCTACAGAAAACCAAAGCTTTTATTTTATATTTAATATACCAATAGTGGAAGCAAAATTTAAAAGAATAAAGAATATTTAAATAAATACTACGAGCAAAGGAAAATATTTTTTAATTGATATATTTTTGCCGGAGGCTTGAAGAATTATTTTTTTTTCAGATGCTTGGGGGGGCAATTGCCCCCTTCCAGCCCCCCCCCCCAAATGACGCTCATGCACTGTACACCTAGGTTTAAATAGATAACTCATTAAATTGTCACGTAAAATGTTTATTAAATGGTTTTCATTTTATAGTCTCTTTCAGATTGAGGTATTGACCATAGTATTATACATTATATTGTTTCTAATAAGTAAATTTTGGTCCAATTGCATTGACTATGAGATTAACTCATTTATTAGACAGTTTGTATTAAGTAATTATTATTTAAATTTAATCTGAAAAAAAATCCCCGGAATCGAACCAGAGTTGTTTGGATTACGCATTCACTCAGAGCTTAGAACAGTGGACTTTGGTTTGATTCCGGATTTGGTACGGGGATTTTTTCATATAATATTTCCATCACTTAATATACAATAAATAATTTATTTATCCATGTGATTTGTATTGTCATTACTTGTGGTTAATATTATTCATTCAGCATTCTAGAATTCTTAAAATTGTTCATTTAAGTACGACCAGTGTTCAGTACATAATCTATCTTTAGGCGCTTACTTACGATACTAGGAGACAGGGATGGCTCAAGAAATTTTTACGTAGCGCCTAACTTAAAAAATTTCAACTGAAACATTGTGTTTTAAGCATTTCAATTTCTTCTATGTATTCTTCTTAAATTTGGCACCCTTAAATATTAAGATTTGTAGTTATTTTGTGTTAGTAAATAATTTTTTTTCTATATCCGAAGTAGAAATAAAAATATTTTTGCTCCTTAAAAAATTTAGCGTCCTAAGCGGCCGCCTAAGTCGCCTATATGGAAAAGTCACTCATGCTTATGATTTTATCTCGTTTAGATATTTTCAATATCAACATTTAGTGGCAATCACAGAAGGATTATTACATGTTTATTTGAACTTATAATTTCAAGATAAAAGCGATGACACTTATAATAATAGATATAAAAATCGCATTAAAGATACAAATTAAAGTAGATAAAATTATGATGCGAATATAAAGTTTATCAGCAAAACCTCACCATATATACATAGGTATGTATGTATATGGTATGTATGATACATATATAGGTAGGTAGATTGGTAGGTATACTCCTTATTGAACAGTATTTAATATACATACATCGAAATTTGCAATCCACTTATTCATCTCTAATTTTTTCTTTGACGGATCATCCTCAGAATCTGATGATGGCATCTCAGTTCGGCACGAATCAAATGATGTATCAAGAAGCGACGGATTTTTCCAGCAATTATCACCGTTCAAATTGGCCATTTTTGATGAACATTTTCACAACATTTTTGGAAAAATTATTTTCTAAAATACACAATTTCCTCTATAATAAACCTACAATTTGAATAATATTTGCCACACAATTTTCTAAAAGGCCATTATCGAAATAAGCTCTTTAATATTGATACTCGTATTAAGAAATTTCACTTTGTATTTATGTATTTCGGTGAATGTTCAAAGACACATTGATTCTAGTGGTTTTATAATACATACAACACTTTTCACTATTAAATACTGATTTTCAGTATATTTACACATATGTACATATCTAAATATATTGCAAAAACTAATTAAAAGTTTTTGTTTCTTTTTTTTTGTTGAAAAATAAATAACATCATTGAATGAAAACCACTTTTTATGGGAAAAATTAAAAAAAGCACTTTGTGCTTTAACTAACAAGTACGCTGTTCAAGTATTCGAATACGCGCAAAGGATCTATTGCTGTGGATGCCCAAAGCATAAAGTGTGTATGTATTTATTGTAAATGAATGTAGGTATATAGAAATATGACGATAGATTTATATGTATATGTATGTATGTACATATATGTATGTAATTGCATATATACATATGTTTTATAAAGGGTGGGCGAGAAAACTCACTGGAAAATTCTACAAACTTCACATTTGCATATTTCGCGTTTCATTAAAATATCAATTGTTCATCGTTAAGTAATCATAAATTCTGCATAAGAAAATATTTTCCAAGCGCTTTACTTAAATAAACAATATCTCACTGAACTATTTTTCCATGGTTTGTGTTTATATTATATGTATACATACATATGGCAAATAAACAAATGAAGATATGTCCAAAAAAGTTGAAGGACAACATACTATTATTAATGGACTACTTATTAATTTTAATTTTCTGGAAGTAGAAGTTTTAAAGAATTTTTTTGCACTTTGAAGTTTACGTTCTAATATCAAAATAAATATTCCATTGAATTTCTCGTCTTCCAATTAACATTTCTAATTCACATAATAGATGAACCTTTGGGTCAGTTGAACCGGTCTGCATTGGAAATAGAGAGAATTTAAAAGTAAGTATAATGTGTGTTTTTACTAAACAGATTTCCCCATTTTGTATTTGTTTGATTTATGTTTACGGTTAGATTTAAAATGTAACTATTGACATTTTTCAAATAGAAGCATTCACCGCTTAACTTAAATAGAGTATGTATACTGTGCGTAAAGTCTTCGGATATTCTTCAATTGGATATACTTCGGAAGGGTATCCAAAGTATATACTATGTGTATACTTTTATTGGGTATCCTTGTTCTTTACTGTTTGTGTATACCCGGCAGATATACTTTCAACGGTGCTTTATGTTAAATGCTTACTGGGATTTAACAGGAAGAAAGTGAGAACATCACCTTCGTAATAAAATATTTATCTGAAGAACGAACGGGATTAGGTTGGTTCAAAAAGATGTTACATATATCACAGTCACATTACGACTAGTCGACAGACATAAAAGCCACACGGATAACGTAAACATTTACAGTTCCATTTTCTTTGACGAATCTGAGCATCAATCTTCTCTATATTTGTGATTCTCCATAGTTCTTCATTTCCAACCCTGTCTGACCACCTCGCAAAATCGGCTTACAGAAGAATTACTCTCACTCAAAAATTAAATCAAAAAGTTAAATAATTAGGAAAAGCCTAAAGTCTTTTGGCTTATCAAATATTAGTAAACAATACTATGCCTACATACATACATACATTCGTTTGTTTACCATTTTATAATTACCGAAGATTGCTTACAATGATTTAGTTTTAGCTCAAGGTTAACAAACTTTTACTTCTGGACTTATCCTCTTTTCACATCAAATCCACCTATGTATATTATGCGTATTTACGTTTTGAATTTTTCAATTTGTAAGAAAAGCTACCTCATTCAAATACATAGACAAATGTGTTATTGCTATACATATGACTTTCTATGTGTAATATAATAAAAGATATTGAATTTTCATTCAATGAAAATGAAGGAAAATTTGCGATTGTATTGCGTTTGCGCATACATTTTCTGATTAGAATTAGGTTTTTGTTACTATGGCTACCTACCTCTACTGCTTAAAATGTTTTTCATCAGTTTGCTTACTATCCAGTGTTATCAAAATAGACGAGTATATTTTCATTTATTTAGTACAACCACGTACATATAGTTAAAATACAGAGCAGAGGCTGAGAACAGATTATAAATAGATAATTAACCAAAACAGATGTTTAAGAATGCAACGATAGAATTGGGTGTAATTATGCCATGAATCTAATTAAATAGATTGTGCCAGGAGTGTCGAGAATCATTCCGGTTCCGGGTCAAAATGTTTTTACAAATTTAATAATTTTTCTTTGTTATATTGTTTTTACTTAGTTAAAAGAAAAAAAAACTGAATAATTATGGATAATGGCTAGAGACTTTGTATATAACTACTGACAATGAAAACTCTATTTATTTAATGAAATTGCATAAAATTATTCGAATTTTTTCTATAATTAAAATTTTTTAATCTTCTCTCCACATTTCTATCATCTTCTTTATACCAATCCCCTATTATATTTTTCTGATTTAGACTGTATTTGAAAACACATACATATAGTATATGATATTGTTAAAAAAATGTATGGACGGTAGAGGAAAGAGTTCAATGGTAGAACAACATACCATTTCTAACCACTCTATCCAAAATTTCCAATCTCTAGCTCAATGTGTTTTTGAGTTGTTGTGTAAAATACTTTTATATTTACGTTTATACAAATACATAATTACTTAATTCGACTAGTAAGAGCTGGTTTTCGCATTTAAGTTTAAACGACCTGAAACAACAAACTCTCGATCACATGACCCAGGATAGAACAAGCAAGGGTCTCAGAACTCGTAGAGTGGATCCCATATAAATGTGAAAACGCGATAAAGAAGAAGACAAATTATAAGAAATTGTTCAGGACAAGATTTATTAAACCTTACCTTAAAGATAAAGATCATAATCGAAATTATTTTTCACCGAGGAAATGGTGAAAAAACCACTTCCCTCACAATTAGCTATAGAAATTGTAAAACAAAATCCTTAGTACAATGTATAATTTTTGATACGGTCATTGTTTTTGCCTGTAGATACTATGCAAGACTCATTTCTAATTTTAAATAGTTAGTTAGTTAGTGTGAGGAGAGGACGGGCGCCCTAAAGCGTCCGAAATTCCTTAGGTCTCTATAGATGGACCCATTAGACATCATTCTTTATACATTTATCTCAATTGACATGACAAGGTCTTTTTTGTAGAACAAAGCAACACTTGAGGTGTTCTTTTTACCGAAACCTTATTTTTAAGCATTGGAAGTTTTAAAGATAAGGTCATTATTTAGACTGTTTTTAAGTGCAATCCAATCACTCGGCCTCAGATTCAAATCAACATACCAGAGAAAAAACACTTCATGTTTCATCCCGCGACCTCCCGCTCCAAAGGCAACCACTCATTGCTCTAAGCCATTTGGTCAGTTAATTTTAAATAAATCCGAAAGAAAGTAAAAACAAAAAAAACTTACTAAGTATTTTAAAACTGCCGTTGGTAACGTTGAAGAAGTACTGCGATTACTATTTTGATGTTGTTCTGATACCAACTTTTCACTGGATCCTTTTAAAAGTTCAGCCAAGAGTGCCGGAGTTGCTTGAATCGGTGTATGGGAAAGTTGTGCTGGCAAAACAAGACTATTATCCGACAAATTACGTACGGATTGTGAGAGTCGAACTTCGCTTAAATTTTGTTTTTGTATTTTTTCACTGTCACTCTTTTTCGAATTATTTTCACTTAATTCACATGTAGCAGGTTTTCTAGTTGAACGATCCAAATAAAAGTTTTTCAATTCTTTCTTAACATTAGTACTGTCCACACTGCTTGGAAATCGTCTATGATTATGTGTTGTTTCTTTTGGTGATGTTTCTGTACGTATTGGTGTAGATGAAGCACGTGTATGATATGGCACTGGTAATCGTGATGTTTCATCCAATGATTGAATTGTTAATTCATTGTTTCTTGTAGGACTAGAAATAAATGTCAGTTTAAAGGAGATGTTGAAAAAAAAGGGGAATAATTATAATTTGTTAACAAAAATAATAGGAAAACTGAAGCTACAAAAATAATATGCGATGAAATTTAGTTCAAGCTAGAAGAGAAGTTAGAAGTATGAGAAATAATACATGTTCAATTCAGACTTTTTTGTTTGCATGACATTGAACAACAGATTTCGCAAGATTAATTCGTTTATAATAAAAATAAGTATAAAATCATAAGTTAATGAGTTAAGTACACGACGGAGTTTATTTTGCAATTTTTTTAATTCTGTTTAGATTACCACTCACTATAAAACACGCCAAAAACGGTTAATACGAACATGTAAAATTAGTTTCACAAATTAGAGGTATTTTTGATAGAGGTTGTAGGGGTAAAAAATTAAAGGGGATTTTTTAATTATGTGGCATTATAGAAAAAATGATGTTAATCAATTTGTCATTCTTTTTATTTTCTGATAATTCTGATATATTAATTGGATGTAGGTTTTGCTCATAAAAGACTTTATTTTGGAAAAATATTAAAAAGAATAATGCATACCTTTCCGAACGGTTTAACTCCTCTAATATTTCGTCATAGTGTAGTTTTGCCGCTTTTTTCATTTCCGCCTCCAGCATTTGACCGTATGGTCCACGCAACGGACGCTTCGAGTATCTTTTCAAATCTTGTTCACTTGATGCTGGTGAGTGACTGACTCGTTCGCGCGGTGACGTACGATCACTTTCATTATCGGACATTGATTCATATCTGAGCAATGTAACTTTTTGAGCAGGTAAATTTGTATTTAATGAAGTAGATGATGGGTCATCTTTTTCCTCTGAACTTTGACACGTTAAACTTTGTTTTCGCGACATTTTTGGCCACATTTGTTTATTACTTTCAGATTCGGGGGTTGTCGGTTCACATGAATCAGAAACCGAAGCCGGAGTGTGACTGTCTTCGGGTGTATTAGGCGGCAACCATACATTATCAACGATACTCAATTTTTCTAATTTATTTTCTGTATTTAAATTAACCGATGAAAAATTACAATTATCTAAATTTATTTGTGAGCACGTATCTTCTGGCGTTTTTTCGCATTGCCACAATGGTTCCATATTTTCGGAAGTTAAACATTCTTTGTCGCCACTACACCAATTATTTGAATCTAAATTTTTCTCTTTATCAATAGTTGGCCACTGAATATAAATTCCTTTTCTTTTCTTAGATTTGTCGATGCGCCGTTTGTCATCGCAGGTAGTATTAAGAAAATCACCCAAATGTTCATTGCCAGTGAAGGTATTATCTGTTTTTCCATCATTGCTATGACGTTTTCGTACTTCGACTATTTCTGTAGTTAAGCCAATGGGTTCATTAATATGTTGCTCACAATTTGTTGATTCAATCATGTTTTCTGATGTAATAGCAATTGATGGTACCGTGTCGGCATCTATAGTCGACGTGTTTGTTTGAGATTCTTTAACTTCTTCTACATCGTTTAATTTTATTTCATCTATTTTTTCGTTTAGATTTTCAATTATAGAATCAGAAGTAATGGCAGTTCTTAATACATCAGCTTCAACTTCTTCAATGCAAGATTCAAGATTTTCCAAATCAGACTCAAACGGAACTTCATTTATAGTCTCTTGTATATCTAATTTTTGAATGCAAGATTCATGTAGAGTTTCCACATTTTCCAAACTGAAAGTTACATCATCGATCTTAAAATCCGCTTCCTCCACTATTTCAACACTTGGAACAGTATCTTCATCTTGATTAAAAGTTATAATTGGATTATCATTTATACTTGTAAATTTCTCAGTTAGCTTCGATTCATCAGATAACTTACTGATCATATCTAAATTAACATTAAATTCTTCAATTATTTTTGCATCATCCTCATCACAAGCATTAATCCAATGTTCTGGTGATTGTTTCGAATCCCATTCACGTGCCACGCATTCATACACAGGAACTGGAATAAGACATGTTGTAGCTGTTTGGAAAACATTTTTATTCGGTGAAGATGACAGGGCCAACTCTTCTTCGCATGGTGTATCCAATATCATTTCAGATGCTATCACAACATTTAACCCATCTATATTTTGATCATCGTCTTCCTCGTCCTTCTCATCTATAGTATTTTCAAAAGATAGTTCTGGTTTGCGCTCATGGATAGTATTTTCTTGTGTTCTATTAGGTTCTCTATCTTCCAATGAAGGACACAAACTAAAAGTATTTTCCGATTCTGATATTTCTTCTTTATTGTCACTATACGCAAGATTCGAGTCAGTTTCATCAACTCTTCGAAGACTTTTTGAGCGAATGCCGTCTTTTTTTCGTGGTAATGTTAAGTTTGTGTTATCAATTAACGATGGTTCTTTTAGCTTAAGATTTGATTTGAAAGCGTTAATTGCTGAACGAATATATTTTCCAGATGAATAATCTACTTGTGAAAATGACGCACTTCGGTATGGTATGTTTTTCTGTGTATAAGCGCCGATTATTGTTTTCGGTTCAACTTTAGGCAGTGCCGTAAATAAATCATCTTCTTTTTCAGCAAGAGGAGGTGTTAGACTGGTTTCGTTTACGATTTCACCTCCTTTTACTGACTGTTCTGTAGTAGGAACATTTGATACCAAATTGGCTGTTTTGTCTAATACTGACGACGAATTAAATGCAGGACAAAAACTAGCTTCTTCTGGATTTTCCTCTAAACCCTCGCATATGCTTTCAATGTCACTGTGATCAATATCATGTTTAGGAAGGGTAGACGAACTACTGCTGGAGGATGTTGTATCTACATATGGACGAGGTTTTCTTGGTGGTGGAACTGGTGGTGGTTGTGGTGTTCTAGTTCTTTTTAACATTTCTGTTAATTCTTTCAGTCGTTCCGATTTTTCGGCACTCCGTTTTGTTTCCTTACTACTAGACGGTTTATTTTCTGTTGTATTTGCGGGAGTTCGTCGGCCAAAACCCAGTTTTTGCCATCGATCTAATGTACGACGTTTTTCCATGTTTGTCTGTGAAAAATGACGAGAGACATTATTTAAAAATAAATATTTTTTTTAAAAATATATTTGTTATATTTCTGACTAATTAAGCTGAGACTAATACATAATGTATAAACTAGGAACATAAATGAAACAATTGCTTTAAGCATTTCTTTGATTTTGTTGATAAGAATTTAGTGTTAAATAAAAAATCCATAACCTCTATCATACTACATCACTACAAAAGGCTTTATTTACACACTTGCTGGTTTTAGAAGATGTGGAAGTTTCTGTTAAATATTCTCAATAATACAGCCTTTAATCGGTCGATGAAGGATCTGTTTCGACACATTTTGTTGTAATTTTTTTTTCACAACAACCCCTGTTCCTAAATGGGATTGATTAGGAAAGATTTTAGTTTGAATTCCTATCTGTGAACCCATTCTGACTCAATATGAATGTTGAATGATTACAGTGTGTGGAATTCTTAATTATCTTAATTCATATCACGAATAAAAATAAATTACCCCAAGTTAGATCAAATCCAAGATTTAGGATTATGTTGCTTTATTTAAAAAATTATAAAATTACATACTCTAAATTAGATTGAATGAGAGATGTTATTAAAAAAGTAGTCATGTTGACATGCATTTAAGACTCTTACAAATTCTCACTTATTCTGATTCTAATAACTTGTATTTTTAAAGAGTTAACAGTGGTAAATATATCATTTATAAATAAATTAAACATTAGGCATCCCAGAAGCGAACCTCAATGTACAAAAACTAACTCTTGCAAAAATGTGATTTTTTACAGAGGCCAAAACGGAAATAGTTTGTTTAGAGTTATTGAATTTCTAGTTGTTTTACAAATAAAAAACTTTAATGCATTTTTGGGCCAGCCTGTACTAAAATTGTTGTTTCAGAACAAAAACAATAATAAATAGAAATAAAAATAAGTTTATAAAGTAAATAAGAAAAAAAGACTTACGATATTTGTTGGTACTAGTCTGTTATAGCCTTGACTCTTTCCAAAACAATTTAAAGCTTTCGGTGTACTGTCAAGCGTTATTTTTTTGTAGCACTGATGTTTCGATACCAGTGGAATGGATTTATTTTCAAAATTTATATCTTCTTCATCAGCAATAAAATCGATTGTATTTTGTAATTGCAATATAATTTCGGCCCGATTTGTTCGATTTAGCGAAATACTTTTTCGTGGCAATTGTACATGATTTTTAATTTTACTAATTGTTGGAATCGTCTGATGATGATTATGATGATGATCTTTTGGTGTAATAAAAAATTTACGATTTAATGTTTCCTTAGCTAAATAATGTTTTATGCGACAATCACAATTTTTTTCATTGCAATGAATATTATTGTTAAACGAATTATTTGTACATCCCCGTAAACTACTAACGTCCTCACTACTTGTTGATATCGAATTGCTAACAGATGAATCTACAAAACTAAGTTCATCGTTGAAAAATTCAGCTGTAGCAGATCTTTCGTTTTCTTTTTGTTTATTATTATTATTCGACGGTTTAACTAAATGTTTACAATTTTCCTGAAAACAGTCAAGTTTAATAATTTTCTTGGCTAATTTCGGCGTTAATTTTTGAACAATTGGACTGGTATTATAACACTGTGGTGACGACACATTCATGTAACCATATCGTTTAATCGGATCACTATTAGCATCATGCTCAAGCGTTGTCGTTGTCTCGTCTACTTGATAAATAGTATCAGCTGCTGTCGAATTCAAATAGACCGGAAGGCATTGAAGCAATTTTAGTTTATCGCCGCTATTTGTCAAAGATGAATTTTTGGCATCAATGTTGGTCGCGGTGCCATTTTTATTCGCACTATTATTAATTTTAATATCACCGAAACATTGCACCGATGTATCAGCGTTCTTCGCACACGATGACGACACATCCGATTTTCTATCTGGTTTGTGCAATACGAACTTTTTTTGTATGTCTCCTAATTCACAACTATTACCACTATTCTTACGGTTTACATTCACTTCATCGACGGTGTCCTGTTTATTTTTGAATGCACTCGCTTTGCTTGGAAAATTATTCACTTTGCTACTTGATTTAGATGAATTGAAAATATTTGGTATTTTTTTCGAACTTGTATTATAGCAGCATGTCGGTGGCGATGAATCGCGATTACCGATGACTAAACAGTCGCCAACTGGTTGAGATGTTCTTTGCGTCGCTATTGAAGATGAGGACGACGACAGTGTTCTATTCTTGGCTGAAAACCAAAGTGGGGATAATGTAAGTTATCTGTGTACATTCATATTATAACATGATGTATTTAATAATGTGTCTTAATTATTTTGGATTACAAATTACACCCTATAACATATTATTGTAAATCTAATAAATATATATATATATATGTACTTAGAGGTATGCACACAACAACGGATAGTATCTAACAATAGAGATTAAAGATGCGCGGTGTGATATTTTCAAAAAATTCAATCGAAATACAAACATAATTAATAACTTACACACACACACACACATACACACACACAACCGCACACTCACAAATAAAATATGTGAGAAATATATAATTTATTTTTATATTTAAAAATTTATATTTTTATATACATAATTAAGACCATCGTTCCAGCGTTACAGTATTTATTAAATGGCGCGCGTTAGGAATTCTATAAAAAAAAATTAATGATCGATAAAAATAATTAAAAGTACAAGGTAGGTTTATGTTAAACTATTAAAATAAAATGCTTTATTGATCATGGAAAAAAGCGTGTGGATAATAAAACTATTAGATGTCAACTAACGAGAAAAAAAAAATCAACAAGAAAAAGAGAGTTTCTGTTTAGTAATATTACACTTATATTTTCTGAAATTTTACCCTATGTACATATGTACCTATAGTTCAAAATAGAATCTGAACTACATATCATTTTGTAAAAAAATTGAGTAATCAGCTAATGGAGCATGCGTACTCGAAGGACATTAGCGCTTTCTCCAATCTTATATTCTAAACATTAATTTTGACAAAATCCCAATATATGTTCAGAAAAGATATGATTATTTATTTATTTGTCGTATGGAATTAATAACTAGCCAGGAGATTCACATTGTTCACGTTGATCAGTTTGGCTTCCGTTTTTGATAGAGCTTTTGTTAGTACCAGTCAGCAGAGCCCTCTATCGATGTATCTATGTTTTTCTCTCGTGCAGAGTTTGAGCCGACTGGGCCGGATTCCACTTAAAAATGTGTACGTCTAGGGAATGATGGAATAATTGCTAAAAAATTGTCGATTCAATGAAGGAAACAATTAAAATGTTATTGAATATCTTTAAATAACTTAACAAGTAATACTTAAAAGAGAAAATACATCTCAGTACAACAAATAAGCTAATAGTAAGAAAATAAATTCAATTTTGAATAATATATTTTTAAGATATACAAGAGCTCAAATAGAGGATCATCATAAGGCCGGAAAATTTAAAATTATTTTAATTTAATTACTTATAGATTTTTTGCTGTTTTCTCCCTCCAAAAATCACATATCACCAGACTCTCGTCGAGTTGAAAAATAACATTTATTTTCATCATCATCATCATCATCATCAGGCCGTTCGTCGTTCCACGAGGGAGCATAGGCCATCAACATTTATTTTAATTATATATAATTATTTCAAAAACGTTACAGGAGATCCTAAGATCTTAAAATGTACATAACATGACAATTGAGCAAATTCAAAAACCTAAATATTATTTAAACAAAAAAATGAAATTCAAAAGTAAATATCTAATCAGAAATTAAAATGTCTAGTAAAAATTATAGGAAAAGCTGTTCATGAAAAGAAAAAAAACCAATAAATTAAATAACGTAGCTCTCGTGTTGTTCACAATGACTAACACTATCTACATACATACATATATGTACATAGTAAGAAGTGTTACGGTATTTATTACGTTTCTCGTGTATAAGTAATGAAAAATCCTTTTGGAATTTTATCTCCTATCGAAATAAAACAGTACAAATACAATAAAAACGCAGAATAATTGGTGGCAGACAGCTGAATTATTTCTGATAAGATGTTTATCTAATTTATCTAAATTCGAAGAAAACTATATAAGCCAGTTAGACATGTTCTTATCTTTATTAATAAATATCCTCCAGTAAGTAATGAATTCAAATTTTTATTTAAGCGAAACTATTCAATAATTGTGTACGAATTGTTCGGAAAGAAGCGTACCGATTTTGTAACGCATAATTCACAATTTTCCGGTTCGTCCGGGTCGAGGTTTTCCTAGAGTTCTTAGAATTTTGTCTGTGAGTCCCCAAAAAATCTTGTTTTTTATCAATTTTTATGGCTATCCATCGAACAGTTTTTTTTAGCAATCTCTCTGTACGAGAGTAAATTTGATTTTATTAACTCAGGTGCAACTGATTTGGTGCTTTTTGAGAAGCCTTTTCACCCCATTTCTGAGAATTGACATAATCCCATTAATTTTCTTATTCTGGATTAATATTTTTACTCCAATTTTAATTTCTTTAAAGAAAACAAGCTAAACTTACCGACACAATTATAAATTTTATTAAAAGAAAAAAAAATTCCACTGCACATATGCAAATTTTGACTTATTATCATTACCAAATATTTCACTAAAATGGCGAATAATTAAAGATGAGGGAACAGAGACCCAATGGTGTGCAAAATTGTTCACGAATACTTTTAATCCAAATCTACGTATATCATTGATGGTTTTTCTAAAATTTAATTAAAAATGACCAAAATAGAAATATACTAGTGTCACAAGTTCATTGGCAACATACTGTAATTATATTTTGTACATACACACACATACTTTACTTACTCTTGTCCTCACTTCTTGTTATTTGCTTCTAAAGAAACAAAAATTGAAAAAAAAATCTCTTTGACATATTTTATTTTCAAATATATTTGTACCGAATTAGGAGGTATTCAGACAAAAGTATTTGCGGCCCATTTTAATTTCCTTTCTTTATTAAAAAAGGGAAAAAGAACAATTTTGTTCAATAACATCGCCAAATAATTCATTCATTTAAAAATAAATTATCACTCTTAAGTGCGAGGTACTATTCTTGGAATTATTAAAATTTTTAAGATTAAAACAAAAAATACACATATTTTGACTCACCATTGGTATTTGCTGATAATGGCAATCTAGATCTTACATAATTGTTGTTCCAAGGCAACAAAAGTTCAGGCGTTGCAATACAACAACAATGTTTACTGTCTACATCTCTGTTACTGTTGCTATCATTAAATGAAGCCTCAGTTGTAGAAGTTGCAAGATCTAAGGGCTTTTCGTCAATCGATGGCGTACCACTTAAAGACTTTGGTTTGGCAAGTTTAACTCCATATCTGATAGTGCCAAGTGTTATATATCCAGCTTCTGGAATTGCTCTGTTAGATAAAAATATGATTTAAGGTTAATTAGATTTATGGAGATTTGTTAATACTTTAACTGAGTTGTATGTATATGGTATGTAGGATCTGGTGATTAAATATATTATTGAAAGGGACAAATTAAGGTGACAACTTCGTTCTTTGTTAACAATTTGTGGTTGAAACTAATGTAGAATGTACATGCAACGTTGGATTGTTATACACAATAATTATTTATTATTTAGTTTTGAATACGTTAAAATAAGAAATCGAACTGTTCACATGTGCCTACTCTCGAGAAGGCAAATTATATGTTTGTGGCTGTAATACAGGATCTATGAGCTACATTTTTCTTTCGTTTCGCTAACATTCGTTCAGCAACAAACCATTTATTTAACTTTTCAGTAATTCTTTTGATGTGGAAGCGGATTCCATATCAATAAATTTCCAGATGGAATTGATTGAGCTACAATGCAATGATCTGTTAAGATCCAACTTTCACAGTGATGCAACTCTAATAATAGAATTCTAAAGAAAGTGACTGCTTGAAGCTGAAATTTATAGCAACTTAACAAATTGGATCAATGTTCGGTAGTACGTATACTTGCGAGGAGCTGTTTTCAAAAATGAAGTATAGAAAAAACAAATAATGGACCAGAATTACTTATAGTCATTTAGATTAGAAGGTGTGCTCATCTAATCTTTCATCAAATTTTGAAAAACTTTCGAGCACCATACAAAGGTCGCATTAACAATTTTGTTAACATATAGGAGTATATAAACATGAATGTGGCCCGACGCCGGTTTACAAGTAGTACTGTTGGCCTGCGAGTCGAAATGTGTTGTCGCCCCCTGTTCTAGAATTAACCATCTTCACCGCTGTTTTGAGTTAGATACGAAACGAGAATTTTAAGATACAAAAATACTGTGGATAATTTTACTAACTATGTTATTCTTTTCAGGTATCCAAATTCTTTGAAACGTTTATGTACTTAAAGTATTTGGAGATGTCAGTGGTATCTTTAGTTCTAGTAAAATGATTGTAGATACTAAAAAGTATCTTATATCCGTTATGGTGCTATTCATTGGAATCAATTTTATATAATTGCTTTGATTTTTAATCATTTGTATTCAATTTACTCAATATTTAGTTGTACAGTCAAAGTCACTAATACATAGTAGATGTGTATTTAATCATATCTAATAATTTATTAGACATTTTTGAATTTGTGGATAACTAATATTTGTGATTTAATACAAACAAACCTATTCCATTGTTTAATCCGCTTAGTTACGCTTTCGCAATTAGATGAACTACTTTGGGAATTTTCATTCTGAATGTTTGGACATTGTCCATCCATATTTCTCGTTCATTACTGAAAAATTTTAAATATTTCTATTAATATAAAAAAAAATTAAAATCATATAGTATAATAATGTATAAATGTAATATATAATCTAAATACAGTTTTCAAAAATGTCCAATAGAAAATTTGATTTATTTATAGCCATATAATCATAATCTTGTCGTCAATATTTTGCTAGTTAATGAAAAACTCCATTAAAAAAAAAATTACTAATTTATTACAAGAAAATATACAAAGAAAAAAAATTGCTATTTTGACATCAAGATTAGGAATGGTCGAATGGTAAATGTTCAAAATAGTGTAATTATTTTCCATTTAGTTTTTGTAATTCGGTGTGCATTCAGTGTTTGAAGTCTCAAGTATCTAATGCCTCTGCAAACAGTTTTAATTGAAACAGAGAGGCATTATTGGTATTTAAGACTTGAAACACTGACCGGCTAAGAATCGAACTCGAGTTGTCGCGCTAGGTGCTCCGAAGTCAAAAACTTACAGAATAAGCTAGAATTTTCCAAAATAGATAGTCTTTTTCTTTATACTCAACCAATCAAAATTAAGTCAAAATTAAATAAAGTACTGATAAAAGCGACAAATAATTATGGTTCATTAATTAATTTCGTGTCACAAGCTTAAGAAAAGTAAGTTATTATATACATATATGTCAAATAATTTTGGTGTTATTAGTATTTTAGGAGATCTGAAAAAGTTGGATAGCTAAGAAGAGACAAGACCCTCATAACAATTTCTTTCGTGGAATAAGTCATCATTTTATTCATTCAGTTTGTTAATCCTGTCGACTGTCGACTGTACCCGACTGTACCTGTGTACCTTCCCTCCCACATTTGCTATTATTTCTTAATTTATTCAGTCACTTAACTTTATAGTTCTTAAACAAACATTTGACCAAAACAACATTTATTAGAAGTTTTCTCTGTATCTCACTCCACCAATTTTATTTAACAAATACAAAGTATGAAAAGTGAATCTTTTATAGAATGTGGACATTTTGATAAATTTTCAAAAAAAAAAAACAACCAAAAAAGTTTTTTTAATTATTTTTTAAATTCCACAACGATTAGATCAATAATTCACACTAGACGCTGCTGCTAAACTTAACCATTCTGTGTTTAAAAATTAGTTATATAAAAATAAGTCACATAACAAAAAAAATTAATTTGGAAGCTGCCCAAGATGTGAAGTACCCATATGCGTTCCTTCTCTTATTATTCTATTCTGAAATGGAAAACATAAAAATATTATCAGCGTCATTTACGTTGAATCTTCTTTGAAATTCGCATAACATAGGTAGGTATTTATGATATAGGAGTGTATGTTAAATTTGTTACCTTAAAAAAGAAGCTATGGTATTCAAAGGAAATGTTAATCAGTCATCATGTCTTCATTATTTCATCTCTCTTTTACTTTTGCCGATTTTTTATGCCGGTAAAGTAAAATACCAGACGATTGTTTTCCTCTTAATATATTAATTTGGATGCGTCTTTGAAATATTCCAATTTGAATGCACAATGCGCATATAACTTAAATAGAGATAATAATAATTAAAATGAGCGTACTATTATTAAATTAATCTAATCTCTATTAGATGACACCACCAACGTCGCGCTTATGATAAACCCAGGGAATGAGCACAGAATGACACAATGTATAACAAAACTTATCATAATTATTATTTACGAATGCATTTTATATAAAATTATATTTGTGTTACTCTATTTAAATACACACGATGACGATTTTACTTACCTTTCTTTAAAATATTAAATTCCAAGCTGATTGCGCACGGTTTATTTATTGATACATACATAAATGTATTTACTTAAAACTTTTATTTAAGCAATGCATTTTTCAATTTCAACTTCAAACCAACCTAAATTTATTTTTTTATTTTTGTTTTGGGTGAATGGACCTCTACACTCACTGTCATTATTAAGGCTTTTTTTTTAATGTAGGTATGTGGCTTTTGAACTTTTTATTATTTCACATCCATGGTTTTTGTTTTCTTTTCTTTCTTTTTCTTTTCAATTAATAATATATAAAATATCAGTTACACAAATACTTTTTTTTAATGATAATGATTTTTAAAAAAAGTCTTAGTTTAGTTGAAATATTTATGATTATCGCACATTTCGTAAGGTACAATTTAAGAAAAGACAAAAAAAAAAAAAACGAATGAACTAAAAAGACCATTGCCCGCGAAGACTAAATGAGATGAGACTTTGGCTTTGCACTCCACCATCAAAATATTGTTTTCTGCTGGTGCTGCTAAAATATGGAATCGTGTTTCTTCGGCTTAAATTTTGTTTTCATTTTATTTTATTATTATTATTTTTCCACCTCCACTATATAGCGCAAGCATTTCTCCATCACTTTGGGTATCATCATCGTATAGCTATATCGTTGTAAGAAATAAAACAAATTAAATTTTATGTATAAAATGCATAATCGCGCGCGGCTTGTGTGTGAGCTATTTTGGCTCTGTTTTGTTTGATGTTTCAACACCAGTCGTCACTCTTTTCAGGCCACATTAAAACGGTTATCGAAGAATTATGGGCAATTTTAATCGTGATTTTTGACTTTTGGTATAGTATGGAAAATTATCGAATTGAGTTATATGTACAACAAATACATATTTCAGTTTGATATTGTAAAAGAGGAAAACAGAACACCATACAGTCAACAAGTCTGTGTCTGCGTCTAACCAAATAGATCTTGACCATAGTCATAATAATATGAATGTGAATTAATATTTAAATATTTTGCAGTTAAAGCAAAAAATACATAGATGTACATATAATATTTGAAGGTAGTTAATAATAATATAACTTAAAATAAATATTGGTAACTGCAAGTACTGCGTTGTTGATAAACAATTTTTTCATACAATTAGTTTGAATCTGTAGAAATAATAGAGATAATCCAAATTATGTTATTTTTATCTTTAATTAAATTAAAGATGTAGAAATCAAAATTTAAATCCAACAACATTTGTTCCAAACTTACAGTTATTAATTAAAACACTATTTTTAAACTTAAACAGCTTAATTATTTAATTAGCAATTATAATTATTAACAAATTATAAATTAAATATTCTAATTTATTTTTAAACGCAAGAAAAATACATTTAGCTTTTCTTGAACGACCGAAATATTTTGAAAATAAATTCAAATAATCAAAAAAAAAGTTTACTGCCGAAATAAATTCCTTTCAGAATTTATATCGATAGTAGACAATAACTAAAGCCGATCCGCTACAAATCCACCGATGAACCGAAAAAGGTACTACTGTATTGATGTGAATATGGTGTAGAAATGGTTAAAAAGCTTAATCATGCAAAGAATTTCGTTCAATATTACATAATTAATTTAATTTTTGGCGAAGTCCGGTTTTAATATTTATAGAGCTGGATAGTGTCTTGATCTCAGAATGAACTTAAGTAATGCACCTAACGCAATAATTTAAAAAAGATGAATCTTTAAAATTTAAATTCTATTTACATAAATATTACTTATAGACCCAGTAAGATTAGTTGCTGCTAATGGAAGGCTATTTACTTACATAAGACAAGACATTGTAAGATAAGCATATATAAAAAATTCTTGTATTGAAACTATGTTCCGAAAATTGTAGGAATAGGGTACATACACAGGAGTGGTTTGACAAATTGGACTGGTGCTAATTATTTTCTTGGATCATTTTCTTGGATCAATTGCCATAATAGTGGCAATTAGGTATCGAAATAGGGTTTAATTTCTGTTCAATTCTAATTATCTTTAACAATATTGACTTCTTATTACCTTTATATACATTGCTTTGGTACTTTTAGGGACAAAAAACATCACTATGAATAGAGTTTTTTAGTTTTTATTCAAAAATTTACGTTTTAATAATAAAGATAAAATTATGCTATAAAAATATAAACTTTTGCTTAAAATTATATTCTTAACGCGAACAAGAGCTAAAAAAATAGGCAGATGATTTATTACTAAATTAATTATGATATCCAAATTTTTATAAGAGTCACATATTGTCTGAATGTTCAGGATATCACATTTTAATAGTTATATAGTAGATGGCTTATATACAATACCCGCTAACTCATTATACCCGTATGATGTTAATTAAGGGTATTATAACTTTGGTACGGAGTTTGTAACGCCTCTTAATACTCATCGTAGAAACACAATTTGAACACCATTGTCTTTTTCGTGAAATTCTAAGTTGAAATATACATGTCCGTCCATCCGTCTGTCTGTGATCAATATTCCGGCCAAACGGCTGAAGCTAGAAAGCTGAAATTTTGAGTTTATTATATAGTCCTACAGTAAGATCTCTATTGTCTTTGGAGCAAAACGGACAAAAAATTGGGAAGTCTGCTGTGGTACAGTGTGCACCTAATTTTGATATAAACCATTCATTTACTCGAAAGGTAGTCAAAATGTAGAAAAAATGAATATAATGCAAAGAAACGAAATTTTTAAAACAAACTTTTTGTGATAATTTTAGCATAAGTGCAGGGTTGCATAAACATCAATTTTATGCATTAAAATAAATCGGTAAAAATTAGTTAGTAGATATTGTATATAAGCCATCGATATAATGAATGGTATTGCATCCACGTTGATACAGATCAAATTGTTCAATTGGGGTGACGTGAATGAATAGCATTCATATATTGAATTTTATAGCATTTATGTTATTTTAAAATAAATGCTATATCATTCACGTCCGCGAATGTATTATGTATTTAGTTGATTACAGATGGTGTATAACTGTATATTAACAGATTGGCCACTAAATTTCGGTTAAAAAGTTTGCCCGTTCGAAAAATTCAAAAATGTCGATTCTTTAGTGTATTAATATCGTTTTAAAAGAAGATTTTTGTGCACATGGAGTATATTTAAACATAAAATGGTTTCACTATTATTCGAAAGTAAGATTTTTTGTTCGAAAACAAATTTCATAAATTAAATGCATAAAACAATCATTTTCTTATTATTAAAAATGAGTTTTTGGTGTATTTTCGTTTAAATCACCGCGTTTTTCGGACGAAAAAGTTGCTACGCGGTATCCGCTCTGTTAGTATTAACCATGTATTACTCTGTAATTGTATATGGAAAAATTTTCCTTTCTATGATCTAGTACTTCTATTTTTCGGACGAAAATGTTACTAACCGGTGTCCCCTCTACTAGTATTGCCACTCTGTACAAAAAACTGGTTCCACAAATTTTTAAATAAATTTTTTTTTTAAATTAGACGGTGATTTACGAATTTGCTGTAAAACTTAGAAAGAGACATATAAATTGAAATAATTAGTATGTTAGAGCGAGAAAAGCCTTTTATTGGACAGTCTACGGACACTACTGTTGTCAAAATAAAATAAATAAATGATTTTTACGAGTTTTATTAATAAAATATTACTCTACTAAATAGTTATCCATAATCCGTAATTAGTAACTCGAATACTATCTACTCGTCGTTAATATTAAGTACTTAGATTCGGTATGAATATCTGAAATACTCATTTATCTCAAATTGTTATTGTTCTTTTTGTAACAAAAACATTTTAAAAATACATTCCGTCCAATTTGTGATTAAGTTTTTTTAGATTTAACCAAAGGCGCTAATTAATTTTAGGGCGTGACCGGACCATCTTCTGAATACTATTAATTACTATTGCTATTAAATCCACTATATGTAAGTGTTACGATATAGTTTAACCTTAAATTATTTTATTTAAATTAATTTTAGTATTTGGCGAATATGGTGTGGCTGGAATCTTGTTGGTCGCCATGTATTTGGACGAATTCGGTTAAAACGGGGAGCTATGCAATTGCAGTTTATACAGCCGCAATGTCGATCGTTTTAATAACATTGGTAATAATTTTAATTTTTTTTCTTTTATTTGTTTGCCTACCCTTCATAATCTTTAAGTTTTACTAACATTATGACCAAAAGATTATAATTTATTATATTTATAGAAATAATACTTTCGGGAAGGTATTATTAAGGAAAATCCTTAATATATGTAATATTCTAAATGTTTTACTACTGAATTTGTCTTGTCATATTACATTCTGTCCCTCTTATTATTACCTACATTTCCAAAATAGCAAAACTTATTAAGTACCTACATCTACTGTGATTGAACTGAGGCCGGGTGGTTTGTTTACACTTTAGATTTCGGCAAGAATTGATAGATAATAAAACAAGTAAAAAAGGCTATTATTTACAATTTTATTCGTTTCTATTTTGTCTGTACAACAATTATAATTGAGTAAACCCTAGAAATTCAGTAAAATTGATTGTAGCGCCATAACGATAGGTCGTGCAACTTTTTGGTCTATTCATGAAATCTTAATTTTTGTATTCTCTATAATTGTCATATTCATTTTTTCTACATTGCGATTTGCGTTTAGTTTTCGAGTAAATAAATGGTTTACATCAAAATTAGTTGCACACTGTACTCAAATTTCAGTTTTTTTAGCTTCAGCCGTTTAGCCGGAATCTTGATTACGGACAGACGGACGGACATGCATATTTTGACTAAAAATTTCACGAGAAAGTCAATGGTGTTAAAAAAAAATTTCTGCGAAGAGTATTTAGGGGGCGTTACAAACTCTGTACCAAATTTATAATACTCTTTGATTGACATCATACGGGTATAAAAAATAAAATCATTTGATAGACTTGGAATTATGAGATTGAACAGCTGCAACGTTTAATTGAGAAACAAGGATATTTTGTATTAGACTAACTAACCGTCTACAATTAACAAATTAGGACAAAATAAAAAAGATCGCTTAAAATATTTTTATTTCAGATTGTGTACATGCTTACTGGTGGCGATTCGACACAACTCTATTCGCCCTTATTTGAAACTGATATTCGTATGTCTATGCAAATTGCTGGATCACTTTTTATTTTGTATTTTGTTTTATTGATCATTTCGTCTTATTTAATCTATTATGGTATTAAAATAAGGTTAGAATATTGATGAAATTTAACATAAAGTTGCAGTTAAAGTAATTTTTTTGATTAAATTTATAGCACACGTGGTTGGATGCTTCCATGGTTAATACTATTTGGGGCTGGTATTCTGTATCAGTTTTGTTTTGGACTGTGGCTACTTGGTGGCTACTATATTTATGTAAAATTGATTTTTACCTTCTTTTATTATAAGAGATTATTCTTAATTTTAATCTTTACAGCTTGATGCCACATACGCGTGCCTTGTTGACTGGTGTTGGATGGCCTACAATGTAAGTATATAAGATGTTTTCACTGTAGTATTAGTGGTAGTAATGTATAATGGGTGAAATCCATAAGGAGTCCAAGTGCCAGGCCACTATTTTGGAGACATGGCTGGTAACCATTGAATTGGTATGGGCCATTAGAAGTCTTGCTTGTTTCTTTCACTGGGTATCCTGCCCGCAGAATCTACGTCATCACAAATCAGATTACTATATTCCCATAGCAAATTTCACTGATTGTTCTCAATTTTCAAGAAAAGCTTCTTGGAAATATTTGTCAAAGCCGGATTATGAATCTGCCGCATGATAATCAGCCATAGCCTCGTATCTTCCAATGTAGTTAAATTTCAACCGAAATCTATTAAAAAATTTAAAGGAGGACATTTAGGACATTGAAGATTATGAGGATATATTTAGAATCTAAGAACATTTAAGGAATCTAAGGACAGTGGGATGAATAGTTGATAATTCAAAATGTTATATAAACGAACATGTACAGTTTTCGTATTGCTTAAAATTTTTGTCTCAAAATCCTCACAAAGTGAAGTATAGTAAAATTAAATTAGAGATCTAATATTTCGATATACGAGTGCGACGATTTATTTCACCAATTTTTTTAAATTGAATGACTAAGTTTTTTCGTATTTCAATGTAATCATATAAATTCCAATTTATTTTTAGATTTACTGTTGGATGTGCGTTTACTCTCAATATCAAATATTTGTCATCATACAATCACCAAATATTGAATTGCTGATGCCATACTAAGGTAGTTTAGTAAAAATTTAAGCTAATTTTAGGTTTTTAGTAAATATACACAAAATAAACTTGAAACTCATTTTTTAAAAAAAATCTACACCGTCCATAGCATATAGAGAATTCAAGAAAAAATTAAATGTCTATAGTTTGTTATATGAAACCCTATTTTAGAATTAATTAAAATGACATGATAATAATTAGAAAGTAATTTTAATTATTTTTATAAAAATATTGTTTGAAGATATATGTACATATGTTATGTATGTATATAAATATATGACACTCCGGCTTCGCGCTGAACTCATTTAAACATTCTTGTATATTTTAGACTTTAGTACAAAATAGTATTTAAAAAAAAAACTATTTATATTGCAATCAGTAGTTTAAAATGCAATTAAAAAAAGGCTATGGGTTTTTTTTAAACAAAGCAATGTACTACCGAACACGCCTACAAAATAAAAGCATCACTTTGTAATTTGATACTTTTTTTTTAAACTCGAATAATATTTCTAAATTCTTAGAATATGTTTTATAACAATTTTTAATAAAAACAAATTAATTTACGATAAGCGATTATTTTATTTATTTATTACAACTTCTAAGGTACCTACTTCTTGGGCAATTCCGGATTTATATTCGGGTTGTTAAAATAAATATTTAAAATATAGCAGACCACTGTTATAAAACTCAAATTTACTTTGGAGGGCAACAAAATTATTTAAAAAAAGTAATTGATTATATTCAAATATCAATTGAAACAATCAATGTCACTATTTGCGATAGACCCTAGTCTAGACTAAAATCGTTAATTTTTTCTAAAAATGGTATTTTGCATAAATCCCACAAATAACGGCGTACTTAATTCAATAACGGCGTACTTTTTTTTATCAATATGTGAAGTTTTGGTTGAACTGCTCTCTATGTCCAACGTTCTACGGATCTTTGGCAAAACTGTTACTGGACGGCATCTATTCAATCTTATCGATATTTTATGCCTATAACAATCCACACCCTCTAAAACTATTTTTTTTTCATTTTTGGAATGATTTCGAACAACAAGGAGGCATAATGGGCCTTTCTAATCTCAATCGACAAGCAAATATGATAAATCAAAACATACGACAGCCAATTTGGATTCTTCTATGGCTTATCGGCTAAATTAATTTTCTTCACTTTTAGTTTAGTTTAGTTTTATGTTAGGTAGTATTAGAGACTGAACGAAGTTTAGGTTTATTTATTAAAAAAAAAGAACAAATAAAATAAAAAATTGAAACTTCTTTGGTGAGAGTGAGAGTATGAAGAAAATCAAAAATACTTTACCGGTTAATTTAGCTTAAATATATTTGAAATAAAATTTTTTATTTTACTTTTTTTACACATTATTAATAGAACTGTTTGTTTTTAGTTAACTAAATAAGAAGTCATACATTAAATATCATTAATTATTGAAAAAATAAAACTTATTTTAATAACAAAGACAAAAATTATTATAATCAAACCGTTTACAAATTTAAAAATAGTTTTTTTTTTTTCAAAATGAATATTGGTTTTCTTCTTGTTTTAGTAAATTTGATGTAGGTTTTATGAAATTTTTAATGCTGACGATGTGGCAAAGGCCTACACAATGTGCATATTTATGATAGAGATTTTTATTTTTTTTTTTATTCTTTATAGTAACACAGCGCTAATCAATAAAACTTTGTTCTACACAGGCTTTTACTCGTTTTTCATATTCTCGACGATTTTCCTTGTACAGTTGGGCGGCCATTGAGTTTGCCGGTGAATTTGGATTGGGATCACTAAGCAGTGACTGAAAATAAAAAAAAATTTTATATATAAAAGTTGGTTAATTTAATTAGTTTGGGGTTATTTTTGTTCAAAATACCAGTGTTTTAATTTTTCCGAAAAGCTACTATAGTTACAAAATACAAATTGCTTAAAAATATATGAATATGTCAAATTTCCTTATTTATGCGTTAAAAATGGCCGAGGAATAATTGAGTACTTGTTTATTATCGACGACTTTATCCGTATCTATTTTGTTTGTACAATAAATATATATTAAGTAAATTGAATAAAAACTAGAAATAACATAAAATGTGTTGAAGCGCTTAAACGGCAGGTAATGGAACTTTTTGGTCTATAAATGAAATCTTAATTTTTTTATTCTCTCTCATATTTATATTGCGAAAGATAAATTTCTTCCGTAAACCAAATATTTTTCGAGTAAATGATTAAAAACCTAAAAATTGCATAAAATTGATTACAGCGCCATAATGGTAGGTTGTGGAACTTTTTGGTCTATTTTTATTACTAGTCATAGCTTGCTTTTCATCGTAGCTATTAAAACGTGTTTTGTTTGTTTGTCTACAAAGCGGCCAATGGATTTCCAATAGATAAGATAACAGGGCTTGATAGGCCTCTTTTGTGCCTTTAGTTTTTACAAAATAATTATTTAAAAATATTAAATAAATATTTTTAATATTTTCGTTGGATGTTTTATTGGTAAGATAAACTATGTGAAGAATATAAAAAGTTCTAGCTGATAAAGCCAGAAAATAAAATCTTTATGCAACATTAAACATGAAACAGGGCTCGACAGGCCCCTTTTATACTCATTAGGATTAAATTTAGAACTGTGTACATTTATCGGTCATTTTAAATATGTAAAATAACTAATATATTCATAAGCACGGATTAGAAATAGATTTACCTGTATAGATGTTAATATAGCTGATACGTCATATGTTGGACTCCATCGATTTTGCAATATATCAAGACATATACCACCGTCGGCATAAACATTTGGATGGAACATTTTTGACACAAATCGAACTGTCGGTGGTTTATTTGGATATTCCTCAGTAAATTCTATTGTCAATTTAAATGTACCATCTTCAAATGGAGTATCATGAGGACCAAAAATCACAGCGTTCCATATCATAATATTGTTATCTGTTGGAGCCCCAGAAACTCCTGTTGGGGGATCTTCTTGAAGCCTGCAAAGTTTTTATTAATATTTTTTTTTTAATTTCAACTTTTAGCCACAGCGACATATATAATAAATTTGAATTTATAAATATACAGCAGAATTCTAGTTCCTTTTCTGATTACGTTTAAAATTGATAAAGTGCGTCATCACATCTAATATTAATAATAATGTAAATTTAGTTGATTTTTAGAGGGCATATGTATCTTAGAAGTTTGAAAATTATCCTATATTTTATTGGGGTGATGTCATTTTTTCGAAGAATGAAAATTATTTTATCGACATATCGCATGCAATCATCTGTTGCCTACTATTAAATGGAAATCCTACATAAAGCTAAATTAACCAGGATTGCAGTTGACTTATACGTTGTTAGGATGCTGGAGGCATCCCGAACAACCCGAAATTTTAAAACGAGACTATTTAAAGACCAATAATCGCATATCATTATTTTGAGAGATTGTATCATTATCATAAGAGAATTCAACTCAAGCGGTGAAACCCTGAACGGAAAGGTTTTATGCTAAAACTACATTTTACCATATAAAATACATGTATCGTCCTCTAATAGAGCTTGAGAGCCTTTTCACTTTTCGTCAAGTCAAATCGCGATTTATTTTTTGTTTTTTTAGGATAAATTCTTCATTAGAGATTAGGCAATATGTCATAGATGGCATAGTCGTTCCAGGATATCTATATTTGTTATTCTAAAACAGATACAAAAAGAGATAGGAAAATGTAAAAATATATGACAAAAAGGTAAAAAAACGTTTCAATTTTGACCCATCAACAACCACGCCTTGACAATGAATCTGGGAAGAAAATAAACTGTCTCGCCTTTTCAGATACTATCAATAGGCTGATTAGAGTGAAAGAATTATTTGTTTTTGTACGGTAATTTGAATGAATAATTTTTCTAAAAATAGGATAAATTGAATCAATACATTTTCATTTCTTCAAACTTGTTTAAATAGAAGAATCATGGTAACGGGGAAATATTAAATCCTCAACTTTTGTTTAAAATTTATTCGACAAACATCGATAACTGTTTGAAAGTGAAATGATATTTGCAATCGGTAAATCAATTACGAAATCATCTTTTATGATAAAATGTTAATTTCAAAAAGTAAAGCATGCCACACTTTTTTTTTTAAAAAAGACGCATCCTTCTATATAAAAAACAACTACAGGCCACATGCGCGTGACCATCATTGACTATAAATAATATTTAAATTATTTCTAGGTCATTTGTCTTTATTTTATCTACACAAAAACCCGCTAGGTAGGTATATCCAAAAATGATGCATATTTTACTCGTCATAAAAATCAAATTGGAAAATTAACGAAAAACAATATTATATATAGTAATAATAAATTTTTACCTTTTGAAATCTCTCATTAGTCTTCTGCGGGCTGGTGTTGACATTATTTAATTTCTTTGTTTAATCGTGTGCTTCCAAAATTGAAACAACCAACTTTTTTCAAGCCAAGATGAAGGGAAAATATTCTTAACAAAATGTGTTATAAAATCAGCATTTGTGAGAAAATAGTTCTTAGGAATACTAACACAATGGCTATTAATTGAATTATTCTATAGAATTTGCTAAATTTAAAACTTTTGTTTTACAATAAATTATGAAAAAAAATTTCTATGGCCGCAACTACGAGAAAATTGCAGATGTCATGTCACCCCAGTGTTGCCATACAGAATAAGTACATATAATCCAAATTTTCAAATTGTCAAAAATTCAGGAAGAATTCAGACGAAACGTTTATGTTAATCGAATTATTTTGCCTAGTAACCACTCTATAACAAACTTCTTGAAGGTGATCCGATAATCTGAGGCAAAGGTAAGAAGAATATTGGTTTTCTCAATAAATTGCTGATGTAACGCCTCAGTGATAAATTCTCCCTACTACTTAGTTCTTGCTCGAAAATGCTGAACACTTACTTTGCGATTGCATAGCAGTTTCGAAAAAGAGACTAAAGGCATTTCGAAGCCATCAGGTCACATGTGATTGGTGACACCCCCTCAAATGTAAGAACGTGAATGTTATGTCTAATGGGCCCATTTACAGAAGTCTAGGAACGCCTTAAGTTACCCGCCCTCTGTTTATCTTTATACTATCACTATCAGTAGTTGTTACATCACTTTTAGTTGATTTAGTATAGAGTGGTTTCTAGTTTTGCTACTACAGCGGAACCTCACAGATCTGCTGACTTGAAGGATAGTAGTATAAGTCAAAAAATTCATACCATGACGGTTAATCTAATAATGGATAATCGAGGTTCTACTGTATATACGAAGGATTTTGATAAAATATTTATAGATTTGATTTTTATCGGTTATAGGAATATATAAAAATATTAGTGATGTGCAAGTTCAATACTTTTTGGATTCGTAGTTACCCGGATCTGTTTAATCGTGATATTTTTGTATTCAAAACTTTTGTTAAAAAACGCGCTTTTTTTAATTTAAGTAAAAAACATTTGATGTAAAAAAAACAATATGACAAATACGATTTTTCGAGTCGAATGTTCAAATTTTCCTTCCCGGCTAAAACAGAGGCACAAAAAAGGGGATTTTTTTCTCTAGATCTAGATAGATGGCATCTTTTGTTGTGCATAAAATGAATTTAACCGAATGAAAAAACACCAAAACTTATCGTAAATGGACATACATACATACAAGAGGAAAAGTATACCTATATTTTGCAGTGTTCAATTTTTAAAAAATGTTCAAAGTTCAACAAGGAATTTTTTATGATGAATGGTAACTTCTTGCCTCATGAAAATTCGTTCAAAAAATTTTTCTAACGGGTTTTGTACATGTTGATTTGTAGATTGAAATAAGAGTATGTTAGAGAGAAAAAAACGTTTTTGTTGGTTGAGTTTACTCTTGTCAAAATAAAATAAATATAATTTTCTTAAGTGTATTAATAAAAAATTGCTGAAAATTGTAATCTGCTGTAATCCGCAAATCCTTAATTAGTAACTTGAATACCTTTCGTTTTTAGTATTCATCAGTACTTGGATTCGGTGAAAGATTTGAGAAATGTTGGACCAAAAATGATTACCCCACTCTTTACAGTTTACAATGTAAACATGCTATTTATTTTACCATTTTTAAAACATATTTATTCCGTTTATATACATATTGTTTTTTTATGTAATAATATGTTTAATCAAGCTTATTCCCTATATGATCTGTTGCAAGGTTCAGGTTATTTATTAATGTTTGTTAATAAATGTACATAATCATAATAAAATTTGAAGGGATATAAATATCTAAATACATAATATAATTACATAAACTTAAAATTTTAATATTTTGATTAACAAAGAAATAATAAAAAAAAGATCAACAGAACCAAATATATTTTAAATATACTTGAAAGTAAATAATAAAAATTAAAATAATTTCACTATATGTATATCTATCATTAAAAAAAATATTACACAAATTATGTGTGTATAATTTAATAAAAATTCATATTTTAATGAACAGCGAACGAATTTAGTTTATTCAATTAATTAAATTAATTAAATGCACGTTAGGTACATATGGATAATAATTTTAGAGTGCATATGATCCAAATCTTTGAGAAGATACGAGTAATTTATAAGGAGTTATAACAAATGGAACAAAAAGTACGATTCAGCACCAATGAAAATGACCGCAGTTGTCTCTCGGGAGAGAAGTGCTTGACAAGCTGTACAGACAAAATTTTAATTAGAAGGGATTATATGCACAAATAGCCTTAATAATTAATGCAAAATGAGTCTCTGTGTAGCTGAAGTTTCAAACATATGGTTATGAATAAAATTAAAAATATTAGAGCCTAAAGAATGTGTCAGTACCCTAGTAAATATCCATGCTTTATCTAGAATTCCTTGTTTTAGAAAACTACAAATTTATAAATTACATATTGTAACAATTCATAACAATAGTTCAAAATTAGTTGAAATCGAATAACAAAAACGTCTTCGAAAAAATTCGAAAAAAATAATCTCTATTGACAGTTTGAGAGAGTCTTATACCAATGAAAATGATGAATTTTTCATCCCCCCATATTGCTGCACCCGACGTTGTGTGCGTATTTTATTTCATGGTAGATATACAGCATACGATCTCCTTGGATTATATTCTCAAAGATCCAAATAAAACTTTCTCGTATTATTTTATTTTTCAATATTTTTAAAAGTCACGAAAAACCAAAACAGAAATTTCATCTTAAATTTTAAGCATTTTTATTTTACGGATTATTCATGTTTACAGAAAATATGTGATTTTTTTTTAATCAGTCCCAAAAACTGTAGGTATCCTCCCACCTATAGTCACACACGTGCAATAGACTATTATTATTTAGAATACAATTTAGAATAGAACGAATTACGTATCAATGAAACTTTGCTATGCGGAGTAGGACACTAGGAGAAGTAAAAGGGGGATTCTATTACCTGTTCATTCAAATTTAGTGTTCGCGCCGACACAAAAAATGACAATGAATAAAAAACAAATTTCTAATGACCTAGCCTAGGGACTCAGATTTCTTAGTGGAACACATCCATACACACATATATGGATAGCTTGGTTTGATAAGAGCTAAATTGTTTAAATGAAATGTTGATTAATATTGGAGACTTAAACAAATAGTAGACACGTATCTTTTTAATTCCTGCGCGCGAAAGTTTTTAAATCTATTCTGTAATTACACTAGGCTATAATTAGATTATATTTATTAACAACTATTCTTAATAATCAAGAATTTTAAAATATTGGTTGTTCGCAATGAAAAGATTGTCTTACCAATGAATAACTAAATTAAAATTCAAAATTTGTTCGCTGCTACATTGCCTTTCGAATTTTGCACAAGAGTCTCTTAAAAATCTCTTACCATGAATGTCGCCTTGTATTTAAGAAATTACTAATACATATATTGTAGAGATCATTGTTAAAATCTCTTAATTTTGAATAAAACATCATATAGTAGGTTGTTAAATCCAAAGCGATACATAGATATGTAAAAGGTTTTTAAAATCATTGATCCGAGTTATAATGCTACTACCGCAAATGTTCCTATTCTTACGATACGAAAAAGCTATAGCAGCTCTTGTACATTGTCATACTTTTATTTCTTGTTACGGAACAGTTACGGCATGACTGCGGCATTATAACTAGGTTTTTATGCAAAAAATCGTTACATTTTCAAATAAAGAAAATTTTATTCTTAAAAAAAAAACATATTCGTAACACTTCGTGTTTTTCTCTCTATTTACAGATGTGTGTGTCTTGTCTTATACATTTATCTACTCATTCTATTGCTTTATAAAAGTATTATTTATTATGGTCATAAATCTAAACATGTGGTAGGTATTCTTATTATTGAAAGATAGAGAGAGAGAGAGCAAGCGCTGTAATTATACAATTTTAATAATAAAACTTTATAAAAAAGTGCATTCTGTTTGCTGTTTTATATTATCCTAAAAAAAACTACACATGCCGAGCATTTCGGTTTTTTTTTTCTTTTCTTTTGTAAAATTTGAAAAAATGTATTTTTAGAAATTTAAAAAATTTTGTTACCTAAATAGAAACTGAATTTTGTTTCAAAATATGAAAATAAAATGATCAATCAGGTGCTCATTGCTCTATGTATATTAGACTGTTTTTGTTTCTGTAGACAAAGTTTATGTTCGAATTTTTTTGAATTTCGAACGAAATTTGATTAAAAATATTTTAAAACTAATTTTAGAACTTATTTATTATACATGGGACAATTCGAACGTATTTAACAATACCACAACACCAGGGTGTTAACATTTCATACATCAATGTTAAATAATCACAGATCCAATGAACGAATCTTCGTGAAAATAATTTCGGTTGATTGTCGTTTTTCTTTTATTGAATAAATTCTTTTCCCGCCCTAGGACGGTGTTGTCCACTAATATTTTCATATAGTTTAGTTAAATAGTTTTAATTCTTCTTCATAAAAAAAATCCCCCCCCCCCTATTTTTCAGTGTATGGCTTCAAAATTTAACGAGCATAACATATTTTGAGAATTGTCTTCTTTTGAATAACAATGAAACTTTGCAACGAGGAAATCATTCCATAATTGATTTTTTGTCTTAAAATGATCACTCCTACACGTACCTGCCGGAAAGGTCTCGCATTACGTTAAAACCCCCTGTAAAAACATTTTTTTTAATAAAGTTTGTTCAAATAGGTATATAAAAAAAGGACCTGGTTTATTTCACAAGGGCCTACACAAATTCTCTGAAACGGACGCTGTTTTGTGCTGTATTTTTTTTTTTTAATTCCGCTCAGCTCTTTTCCATCAGACTTGCTTTTTCTCCATGTTATTTTCGGTCTTTCATTTTCCTTAAGGGTTCCATTTTAATGCCTGTTTTGTTATTGCTCTATCGAATCTTCTGGGTATGTGTTCAATTCATCACAATTAACGTTTTTGAATTTGTTATTTGATGATTGTCTCTTTTTCTATCAATGAGAACAGATCTTCATTTGATACACAATATTCGTATTGTATTTTAGTTGTGTATTTCTTTGTGATCATCCATTTTTAGAACAGATTTTACACATCATTGATAATTTCCACACAGGACATAGTAGGTACATAAAATGCATGAGATTGATTGTTCTATAGATGAACACTCTGTTTTCTTTAAAATTGTTATTCTGATAAAAACACAAATAATTTTCACACTGTTTTCTGTCTCCTAATTCTTTTTAAATAACCATTTGAGAATTTGGATAATTTATTGAAGAGGAATAGTTTAAAATTGGTAATTAAAAATTGGCATTTAATAAGAATGATTTGAATACATGTCTATTCGAATTTTTAAATACAAAACTATTTTCGTGAACACTTAAGCTACCTATATATTGTGTCTCAGTGTTTTACCTGCTAACATGAAGTAAATTAATTTTCTTTGTTAGTAATTTCCCTGGTGGTTCTAGTGTTTAATTTCAGATTGCCATCAAATAATTTAATAGATAAATTCCATCTTTTCATAATTCATCAATTACGATCAGAACGACTAGAAACACATTGAAAATGTAACCCTAGTATAACGCGGAGGTTAAGTTCCACAAAAATGCCGCGTCATACGTGACAAGGAATGGATTTTGAATTATTTTCAATTAATTCGAGTAATTCTCAACGCAACGCAGTCCATGAAAACATGAGCTTAATACAAGACCGCGTTATACGAAACTGCAACCGAATTGTATAAGGGATGTCCGCAAATTCTAAACTGCGTTGTAGCAAAAATGCGTTATAGAAGTACCGCGTTATACGAGGGTTACCTGTATATAATAACTGAAGACTTATTTATGCAAATTTAGAGTTGCATTTAAAACAGATGAAGTGAGTTAAATTTTAAATATAAATCTACTAAATCATATAATTTACAAAGGATTTTCAGTGTTTATGAATGAATCCAAATTATCTTGTGAAAAACTTTTAGTTTTAAAAAATAGTATAAAAAAAAAAAAAAATTCAATACTTTTTGTAGGTAGGTAATTATAACAAAATTTCGACCGGAATTCTAAAAATTTCAAACCTCGATAAAAAAAAAACAGTCTAAATGTATAATTATTATATAAATATACAAATATTTAATCGAGACATATTGTCTCATTTTTAACAGTTGAGGATTTAACGCCTAGATGCTGTTGAAGATGTGTCTTGAATTGAACAAAAACAAAAATGCATATTAAAACGAAATTATCTTTTACCCAAATTATAACCTATAAAAAATAAATTGTAAAAACTTACCTTTAAATCGATTCCAGCTGTGTACGTTTTATGGCAATGAGCACATTTATATGTCTTTTCATGATTCGTTTTAGATTGATGTGATTGCAACTGACCTAATGTGCTAAAAGTTTTATGACAAACGCCGCATTGCATATTTTTCTGTAAATAAACAAAAAAGAAATCGGTTCGTGAAATTAGAAAATTTAGATACCGACCGGTAATCAGATTCAGAACTTAAGAAAAACGATTCTCCATCAACAATTTTGCAGTAGTAGTCGTATCAGTGCGTATCGATATAGTACAGCATGAATTAATGGTAAGTTTTTATAGTTATTAGTTGAAAAATACTAACATTTTTTGTTTTGCTAAAATAGCCCTAAATTACAGTATTGAAAATTGAGCAAAATTGGCACGACATTCCCGACTCTCTAGTTTTTTTCTTTTTCTTATAAAATGATACAAATATTTTGAATGATCTGTCAGTTTGTTCATATTTTTTCTACAATTCTACAATTTCGGATTTTGTAGCAGCAATATGCCCACCCCAAGTAAGGTGCCGCACGCTTTGGTTACTTGTTTTTTTTTTTTTTAAATATTTAAGAATTATTTAAATATATTAACTAAAATAATCTATCCAAATACCTGCAAATGTGTTTGTCTATGCCTGTACAATATCGTTTTTGATTTAAATTCTTTATTGCAGATCTTGCATGTTGGTACTTTTTCTGGTTGTTTCTGCTTTTAAGAAAAAGAAAAACCAAAAATGCAATTTTAGGTACATTCAAGTTTGTAAATATTATAATAGAAATAACAAACCTCATGAGTTTTCATGTGCATTTTAAGCATTCCCGGTCCTTTGAAGCTTCGTTGACAAATATGACACTGTGGTTGCTTTTTACAGTTAGCCTTTAAAAAATGCCATGATTTAATCCAAAATTTAAAAAAAATGGAATATATTATAAAAACTTGGCGAAAACAATCACCTTAATCCAATTCGAATGAGATTTCATATGTGTATTAAGCCATCGACTATGTTTAAACTCTTTTCGGCACAAATTGCACATAAACTTGCCCGGATATGGGCAGGACGTTTGCATACTAATAAATTCGGCTAAAAAAACAAAAACAAAAAAAAACAAATGATTAACTTCACTACAAATTCTTTCCGATCATTTTAGAATACCTAAATATTCTTTATCCTCACATTCAGAATCATCTGTAAGATCTAATGTAAATACTGTTTCCTCTTCTTCTTCCTCTTCGATCTCTTCTATTTCCTCAATTAGTTGCACATTATCATCCTGGATCTCTTCCTGATGCATTGCTTGCGTAACTGTAACCAAATTTTTGATATCTTTTCAAAAAATGTGATACATCCACTTCTCGAAATAAATAAATTAAAAATGTCTACCTTCTTCCGTGTAGTACTGTGTTTCACCTTGAATATCAGGTTGAACAATAATTTCACATCGATCATCACTTGTACGCTGTATTTGGACCACTTGAGCCGGTTGTCCGTTCTGTTGAATCATCTGAACGGTACCATTTCCTGTTTGGACCAGTTGGCACAATTGAACATTTTGTCCAGCCTGAACATTTTGTGCGCCGGTTTGAATCATTTGCTGTGCCTGTGATGTTGTCACAATTTGACCAGCAGCATTGATAATTTGTGCATTGTGCAATTGACCATTTGTAATAATCATCTGTTGCGGTTGAACATCGCCCGTATGGGATGATAAGTCTGTTCGGGCAATTTGAATTTCTTGACGTTGATTTTGCTGAAACTGTAACGTTTATTGAAAAATTAGATTTTGTTTTTAATTTAAAAAAAATCAAATTACCGGAATATGATGATTTTGTGTGTCCACCCTTGTTAGTTGATGAGATTGAATATCGGCTCTGTGCAATTGATGAGGTTGAATATCACTACGTTGAAGTTCTATTTGTGTAATTGGTTCCTCGACAATAACTGTTATTCCTTTTATATATTGACGAAGTTGCTGATCGGACTTTTCAACTCTTGATTTAAATGCATGGCAACGACTTACTTGATGAACGCATTGTATACAAATTTTATCTGGCCAACCATCTGTTTCGTCTACCTATTGAAATATAAAAAGAACACAATTTACATTAAGAAATTAATCTTAGGGCTATGCTTGTCTTAATTATAGAATTCTTCTGGAAATACTGGAATTTGTTCTTGTAGCTTCGATACTTGTACACATGCAAATATCTCTCTTTTTCCGCTTTTTCCGCATAGGGGGCTCAAAATAAATAAATATATATGCACATCAGCTCACCTGTATCCGAGCGCATTCCATTAACATATCAGCTATCATTTCACCAAATAGTGGACGCATATCTTTTTTCACTGTTAAACATACTCGACAAATTTTGTCAAGCTCCAAAGTTTTGATTGACGCTGGTAAATCCATGACCCCCTTTCTAGAATGGTATGCGAATGTTCAGTAACAAAACTTTAATAAATATTGATGAAATTTCTTATCGCACTTAGTGGTAAAGGAGTTTGTAAAATGATTTATTGAATTGTGGATATTTAATTGCTATGCAATTTATACAAATCGTACGGAATTAACAACAATTTGATTGAAAAACTTTTTATTAGAAAACGAAAACGTAAACGTCAAATTCCATTGCTGGCACTGCATAAAAGAGTAACAAAATGGCTGTGCATCGTAGAGCGTGTTCGTCTTCTACATTGATGACTCTATGGTCTATGGTAAATATTTTAACATCTATAATATATGCACATTTACGAGAATGAACCATGTACGGATATACCCACACACGCATTTAAAATCTCAAACTGAAAAATTAATTAAATATCCTTGAATTATACAATTTTTTGTTTAAAAATTAATTATTGTTAAGAAGAGTTTTCAAGTATCACCCAACTGCCTGCATTCGTATATTGAATTTTCGCATTTAAAATCAATGCTATCTCATTTACGTTCACGAATGTTTTATATAGGTATTTAGTTAATTACAGATGGTGTATATGTATCATTTATGTCGACTTAACTTTGGTGTATTATTATCGTTTTGACAAAATTGACATATTTTTGTGCACATGGAGTTAAACTAAACATAAAATGGTTTCAATACAATTCGAAAGTAAGATTTCTTGACGATTTTAATTTTAAAAATTAAACGCTTAAATCAACCCTTTTATTATTATTAAAAATGGGTTTCTGGTGTATTTTGATGTCTATTTTTTATTAACAATTTCATTTATAATAAAAAACTTCTATTAAAGCTAGCCTGTTTTCGTTAAAATCCCGCTTTTTTCGGACGATAATAATAATTTTCATTAATAACTAATTTTATAAATATTTAAAAAACAAAAATTTACCACTTTATTTAAGTAGAAAATACTTGATATAAAAAAACAGTATGACAAATACGATTTTTCGAGTCGAATGTTCAAGTTTTTTGTTTCAGCCAAAAACGAGACGACCATAGGAGAGCACAAAAATAGGATGAGACTTTAGTAAAATTCGACATGAACGTCTGTATAAGTCGCAACATTTAATTTTAGAGGACATATATAATAAATTTTTTAGTATATGTTAGAGCGAGAAAAATGATTTAATATTGTCAAAAATAAATAAATAAATAATGTTTTATTAATATTGTTGAAAATTGTTATCTTTAATCTATATCCGTAATTAATCCGTAATAATAACTCGAATGACTTGGATTCGGTAAAAGTATCAGATTGTGTTATATTAGGTACCCAAATCCTCCACATCACTAGCCAAAACCTAACCTCTAATTTTTCACGTGTCAGGCTGTCAAAATAAAAATATTAAACTTTTCGTTTTCATTAAAATTTTTATAAATTAAAAAAATGCTGCCTGATTCTAAAGAAGCAAGTCCGGTTGAAAATGCAACTGTCGAAACAAAAGCAGTACCTAAAAAAGTTACGGATATTTTAAACTGTATAAGAAAAGAAATAGCAGACACAGAGAAACCTCAAGTTGATGCTAGTGTGCCAGCTTCAAAGAAAATCAAATTAAAAATACCAAGAGGCAAACCAAAATCTGGTAGACCATGGAAGGAACCGAAGCAAAAGTAATTATTAATGTTAATTTTATAAAATATTTCTTAATTTTATCAATTCTTTATGCTAAGGTTTTCCAACATTAAAAAAACAATCTTCCGAAAATCAAAAAACAAAAAAGATGAATTTCGTAATGAAATTAAACACATTAAGGAATTGTCTCGATCGATTAAAGAAGATCGTAAACAAGAGAATTTAAATAAAAAACAACGACGAGAAGAGAATGCTAAACGGCGTCTGGAAAATGAACGTAAATCGGAAGTGGTACAAGTTATAAAAAATCCTGCCAAACTAAAGCGAATGAAAAAGAAGGCACTTCGTAAGATTGAAAAACGTGATTTAAGTAATATTAAAGTTGTTTAATGTGAGTTCGTATTTTTTATTATTTCATATCTACAGCGGAAATTTTAATTGAAGATTCAATCAAAAGTTGCACAGTAGCAATCGCATTTTTTTTTTAAATTAGTATTAGAGATTAGGATTAGGACCATTAGATGAACTAGGAGTAGTGTTGCAAAATTTTAAAGAATTTTCGTTTTGAAAATATTTTCTTTTTTTATTATAAAAAAATTAATTTAATTTCAAATAAATTTCTTGCTTAAATGAGAAAATTCTTGAAAATTTTCAGTCTATGTTTACGAGAATATTCACAAACAAAATTGTCGAGAATTTTACAAAAAAAAAATGTCTGAATCAAAACAAACAATACTTTTGTAATCTTAACTTTAAACTTATTATTATAAGTCAAATTACTAACTAAAAATATTTGCCAATTCCTCCATATTCATTTAAAACTTTATTTTGATTGGTTCTTTATAAATCTTCAATTAAAATTTTAGTTGTATGAATTCATTACGTTTGTTAGATGACTTAACATAGGATCCCATGCAAATCCAAGCGTTCCATCTAGTAAATTTATTTTGTTCATGCCACTTAAATTTGCAAATAAATTCTTAAAGGGAGAATACAAATGAAGACTATTAAAATCACCAATCATAATCAATTTGTATTTGGATCTTGTAATTGCTACGGTTAATCGCCTTTGATCTTCTAAAATTTCGGTGTTCTTGGCATTTGTTGCGTTTAAGCCAGAAGGATTATCACTTTTTGTACATGAGTATAAAATTATCTAAAATAAAATTATTATTAAGATGTAAAAGAAGTAGAAATGTCATTACCTCTTTATCCCGGCCTTGATATTGATCAACCGTATTTACTTCCACACCTTTACAGTTTAATATCGTCAATTCATACTTTTCAATCAGCTGTTTTAGTAGATCTACTTGAGCTCTATATGGAGCAATAATACCAATCGATGGTCCTTTTATACCACTCTACAAAACTTATTATATTACTACGAAATTTAAAAAAAAAAGTTTTTTATTTACTTGAATTAAAGCGTCCACAATGTGTAAGACAACGGCAGCTTCACAGTAATTGCTGTAGATTCTAGACTTTTGATTTGTATCAATCTGTTCCGAACTAGCAGATGAAATTGTTTTTTGTGAATTTGCATAGTCAACACTTCGTCGAAATACATTGCCGGTGTTTAAAAATGCTACCGATAAATCGACATGTGATGAAAGAGTTTTCTGCAGCCACTTTTGAGAGGAATACAGTTTGTCAAAAATCTGTAAGGAAAAGTGTTTAGAATTCACATACAATTAGTTGCTGTTAAATGCTTATTTTTTATAAATCTATTTCTTCCGTCATTGAAAAACTTTTGTGTATAATGTCGCTGGATTATTTGATTTATTGATAAACTTTTATTGATGTCACTAATAGACAAATGAGGAAAAGGACTTTTGAATGTACACATCAAAAGTTTTGATCTGATTTATCTGACAACCCGATTTTTTAGTGAAAAAACCAAAATATTTATATCACATCGATAGCCAGGCATCGCTCACAGCAATAGACTATCTTTATTTAAGGTCAAAGTTCGCCTTGGCAGGAATGTAATCTGATGGAAAATGATTGGATAGGAAGATGGTTTAGTTATCTTAACTCTTTCTAAACCTACGTCACTCAGTCAGAGACTACATATATAGTCGTGTGAGGGGTCTGAGGTGCAAACACGACTATCGAAGAAATAGCCTAAAAAGCCTAAAATTTATAGGCACTCGATAATAGCATACCCCGCGGAATTGTTTAGAATAAATGATACGCGGCTAGGATGGTTGACATTTTAAATTTAAATAATAAATAATCCCCTCTTAACAGGCTCAAATCTATTCTGCGATGATTTTATGCATAAGTTTCCATGTGCGTGAACTATGCCATATGATGACGGGCTAACATTAGTGTAAACTCGCATATTTCCCCATGCCTTTTTATTCCCTTATTTGTTATTTTTTCATATTATTTATTTGGTCAAACCCATAAAAAGAAGTCCTACAGAAATACTATGTAATAGATGATTTAGATTTATGTCGGCTTTCTGTGGAACCAATTAACAACGCAAATCGAGGTCTTGGTGTATATAGAACATACTTGCTTATTTGTCATTTTAATAGTAGCCGCTGCAACGCTGTCCGAAGCACACTGTAGCGCACCCTTGTAAGTTAATTTATTTGCGAATTTAGTGATGACTTTATTCATGCGATATTGTAACGTTAGCACAGCCGTACATGCATCCGAATCCAATCGGGTAAAGAGACTTTCGTCCGCTCCAAATAATCTTAAAATAGAATTGATTTTGTAAAATTAAAAATAAGATAATCGAGAATAAAACTTTGCTTCCGGCGATTTTACTAAAGGTGGCAATTGTTCGGGGTCACCAACAAGTATAAATGTACCCGCACTCAAAAGCGGTCGAATAACAGAACTTTGTAGAACTTGTGTAGCCTCATCAACCAGACAAACATCAAATTGTCGATGAACCAACATTGGGTGTGCGCTACTTAAACATGTTACGCCAACGATATTCTAGAAATATATTTGAATAAATTGTTTCGGTCTAATGGTAAGGCCTCTCTCTCTCTCTCTCTCTCTCTCTTTACATACATAACTTTTATAGACACGTTGAAAGTCTTCAGGCGATTTGCAATGTTTTGTAAGTACTGAATCGGTAAATTGATTTATATCGGGTGATATGCTTGATGAAGAACCAAGTCTCATAAATTTTTGGCCATGCTTTAGCAATCTCATTAGTACATTATCAACGGCAGAATTTGTATGACTTGTGATTAGGACAGATTTTCCCATCATTACCAACAATTTAATAATAACAATAAGCGTATGTGTTTTGCCTGCAAATATTGGCAAATTTAAAACGGTGGAACAAAATGCTAATCAATTTTATTATTACCAGTTCCAGGCAATCCTTTTATGAGGAAATAATCGTTGGCTCTTAGTGCCTTTAAAACGGCTGTCTGCTGAACAATGTTGAGTGTTCTAAGTAATGTTTTACCTTCGTTTGGAATAATACTTGGTAATAATTCCTTAAAACTTGCTGGATGTCGATCGATAATAATACTACAAAAATATACATAGGTCAATGATAACACCTTTACCTTAACGACGAAAAACTACCTTCTTAATTTATTTGATGATTCTCTATCCTCCATCAGTGCTCCTAAATTAGCCAAATTAAATGCGGCAAAACGGTTTGATTCATTTTTATCCAGTATAAAATTGCAATTTTTGTATCGAACATTTAAATTGCTAAAATTAAGCATACAATTAAAGCTAATTCAAATTTATAAGAATAAATCGAAAATTTACCGTTCTAGACTAAGGGTTATTGTATTTTTTGTAATGCCAAGAACATGACCAGCTGCTATTGATATTCGTTTATATGTGCTTACTCGTAAATAGTCGCCAATATGTATTCCGCCCATTGTTAAGTCATCTTTATCTGAATATTCAATTCAATGCATTAGTTATTAAAAAGACGATTTATCTCAAGGACAATTTATATTGGGAAAAATTGTCTCACAGAAAATATATTACGAGAACAATATCGAAAAAGAACCCCGAGGAGCAAAGTCCAGATCTGGCAGATTAATGATCATACCTCACTGTTGTGCAGAATTCGTTCATATCTCAATGTGTTTATAAGTCTCGTGAGTTTATTGTGTTTGCTAGAGTACCTCAGGGTAGTAATTTGGAGCCTTTTTTATTCGTGCTGTTTGTAAATGACATTTAAGATATAATAAAAATGTATCGCAATGTTTTTCATATGGTGATGATCTTACAAATAAAGAGCGTTCTAAGTCATGCAGTGTATGTGGATAGAATTGAGTAGATTAAGAAAATGTCTGACTATACGAATTTTAATTTTATATATGCTGGACGCTGGAGTTACTTATTGTTAAAAGTTAGTTGGACATGAAACGATTAAGTTTATTACGTCTTTAGCAACCTAGTTTTTTTAATAAGATATAGTAGTAGTAGTTTTTAAAGTTAAATAGCTATTGAATTATTTTTTTACTATTAAAACCAACTTAAAAAAAAAAAACTGAACTAAAAATTGTCTCTAGAAGGAAACTATTTATTAAGAACAAGTGGCTGTTTTAAAAATGAAAAATAAAACTCTCGTGAGATAAATCTAGTTTGCAAAAAAGCTAAAAATTTACATATATCGGTACCTGATATTGTTTGTGTTTCCTGTAAAATTCTACAGTACTTGGATGTAAACACATGTACATAATTCTCATCCTTGCCAATTACATCACCCAATATTTTCAGGTCAATTATTGCGTGTCTATGTAATTGTCTTTTTTCGGGTGTATCCGTCCACATAGTTTTTAATTGATTACCTAAAAAACAACACGTTAAATAAAATTGATCTAAATTTTAAATATTACCTTTGAGGCTTTCATTCTCTTCAAGTGCCAGTAAACCAGTCCAATGTATAAAATAATTAATATGCTCTGGCGTTAAACGATCCAAAACTTTTTGCATAATTTCTTTAATAGGATTTCGATCCGATATTTCAACAGATTTATCTCTACTTAAAAACGAGCAGCATATTGTACTGTATGGACAATTTCCACATGCTCTGTCATTGCTGATCGGTTCAGGTAAGGTGGGTATCTCGAATGTTTTTAATTTTTGTTGGTATTCATCTAGATTTTCTTTAACATCGATAGCTTGACTGTTTGTGGCCAAATAGTAAGCCAAATCATTTCGTAGAATTATAAGATCACGTTGGTCGTTGCGAGAAATTTTAATTTCCTTCATTATACCTTCCCTAGTTTAAAAATAATTTCATTAAATATTTTTTCGAATTAATATTAGCATACCTTAAATACAAAAGCAATCCAGATTCTACCGGTTCACCAATTTCGTGCATCATCATTTGATATATTACCACTTGACCTCGATGCTCATTGGAAAAACTCGCTCTGCCCGTTTTAAGTTCTAGTGGCATTGATTTAATGTTGGCTTAAACAAAAAATTAATTTACATTTTTTATAGACATTCAAAAATACTTACAATTTAAGAAATTATTGCGTCTTCGAATTTTAACGGATACATCAACTTTTCCTTTTAATCCTAAATTTGGTGTCCAGATATTTTCTTCAATATCAGTAATGGAATCAATTTTATCACAGAAAACATCTTTCTCAATCTGAAATATATAAAAAAATACACCAATAATTCTTGACCTTTGAGCCCACATCAGAAGAAAACCTTTTGACTATTTCCAGTAATGTAACGTTCGATAAATTTAACAATATTTGGCAAAAATTTATTCATTTCTATTCGTGCTTCATCAATAGACATTTCCGATGCATACAACAAGAATATTGTGTGATGACTACTTAACAATTCATTGCATACTGATTCCACTTCTTTCAATAAGGTGAGATTTCGCTTCAGCACAATTTGAAAGAGTTCATGCACTAAAGAACCAATAGTCATCTAAGAACAATACAACATTATTAGACTCAGACATGGCAATTCCAAAGAAAATTACAATTTTGTTATTGCAGTCAATTCCACTAAAACGATCGGACAGTACACCTTTCCGACGACAAAATAGTGACCCTACAACAGATGTTCCCGACACAAGGTAATCTGGGAATGTTACTATAAATCCAGTGTCACCAGTAACAGAGAAACATTGATATTTATCATCCCATACAGCATTAATACAAACAATGTCGGTAATGGAAATTTTGGTGTAACTCCTAGATATTTATAAAAATATATCAATTAGAAAATTGTGAATTAATCAAAAACCTACCATGATCCTTGCAGACGGCACACTGCCTTCGAACTATTGTCGCATTCCTCATGAACGGTTAATATCAAGTCGCAAGTTTTTAAATCTCTTTCAAAAGAAATGATAATGCATCGTTTCCATGAAGACAAATCAAGTTGATTTGTCTAAAAAATAAGGAAATAAATTATTGAAATGCATCAGCCAGAGCGAGTTTCCAAACCATTGATGAAGGAGATTCGAAATCGTTAGTAAATTCATCGGAAAAAAGAAAATTTTCGTCTTCATTCAACAATAAGTTGTTTGCAGGTACATCGTCTAGTTCAATTAATTTTGGAATCTTTAGCCTTTCATGTCGTATAGTTTTTTTGAATTTCCTTTTTTGTAAAGGTGTTCGTGGAACTTCATCGATTTCTTCATTTAAAATACAATTATCCTTATTTGCAATTAATGCCATTAAGTTTTAATATTTTACACAGTTATTTATAGCAAATGTGATAAACTTTATTGCAAAACTATTGAAAAATAAATTAAAGTCTTTACTTGATGCGGCGTTCAGTGTTTATTTTAAAATTGTATTGAATAAGGTTATGTTTTGTTCTATTGCGCCTTTTTTAATAAAACAGCTGGTTGTCAAAATAAATACTTCGTTCAATTACGGCAGTACTAAAAAATAGATTTAATTTGATATAGATTTAAATTTTAGAATATTTTAATCGCTAAACGATCAAATGAACATGAATTAAAGTTTTAAATTTTTTTCGTTCGTTGGACAGTTTAATTTAAACAATAATATTGTCCGTTGTGTTTAATTAAAACTAAAATAGATAATAATATTTTTATTATGTCGCAACTAAAATACTTAATTGTTTTAATGTTGTTTTAGTGAAAATTATTATATAGTGAAAAGGTATTATAACTTTATTACGGAGTTTATAACAAACCTTAATACTCGTAGAAAAAAAATTTTAACATTTTTTTCCATATAATATAAACTATACGAGTTGGGGCGTTATATGGTTTTACTTAATACTAATACTAATACTAAGCAATTGCTTGTGTACGCACATAATTTGTAGAAAGTCAAATAGACAGTAAGCTTAAAATTTTTATTTGGCGGAAAATTTAAAATTGGATTTTTTTTGTTATTATGTTGCTGTTTAGAACAACAATCGATTATGTTGGTTATTTTTAAAAAGAATTGTTGTTTTGTACTGAAATTATTCGGTAACATTTTAATTTTTGAAAAAAATTTTAATTGGAAATCTCACTCACACATGCACCTTCTACAGCGCTGGAGTCAACATATAACGCAAAATATAATTTCACATAGGCACATTTCTATAACTAGTTTCTAGTAATTCTATTCTATTAGATTAATAATAAGACGAATGACCGTCATTTTTATATACCATTTTGCCAAGACTTATAGAGAACAATTCGTATTAAATAATAATACAATCTAGCAGCGGTTCTCCACCATTTTTTTTTTGTTGTACCCCAAAACAAAAACTATTTTCGGGTTGGTATCCCTATGAAGCTCAACTCAATTGTGCACCCTTGAATAGCGAGGATTCACTCTTAAGCCAAAAATCAGTCAACAAGTCCTTGTTGAAATCGCTCTTAAATTACATGAGAGTTTAATGAACTGATCTCTTTCTTGGATAGCGATTTAAACGATTTTAGAAAATATTTATTTTATTTATAATGTATGGCGAAGCTGTGATGAGTGTGATGTGAAAAACGTAAAATTGCTATAACTTGGATTAAAATAATAGAAAGTGCGTATTTGTTTTATCTGTTTTTGCACAACATTTTTATATAATATTTTCCCTTGGGTACCCCTTGGTATCTGGCTTTGTACCCCGCGTACCATCGGTTGAAAATAGCTGCAACAGAAAATATAAACAGTTGAAAAAAATAAAGAAAATTTGAATTTTTTTTAAACTAAATTATTACAAGTATAAAAAACCTTTTATTTTTCTCTGCTTAGAGACCGGGGTTTGTTGGTCAGTTTTGTTTTTGTTTATTTAAAAGACATTATTTTGTCCAAATTTATATTTCCAACCTTCTTTTGGATCATCTTCAGGTTGCAATTGTCAGAGATAAAATCAAAGAAATAGTATTTGATTACTTGGAAACATTAAATATCGATTAACTTTTCATTTTAAAGAGTGTGATTTTTTATGAATCACCTACACTGAGGCCTTTACTTAGACGCATTATATAGTACTCCAGTTATATTTATCTCAATTGATCTGATGATCTCTTTTTTTTGTGGGAAAATGTAGCATTTGAGGTGTTCTTTTTACGGAAACCTTTCAAATGCTTGCTATTTCACCGCCATTTAAGCAATGCTATTTTTATGAGATAATGCCGTTATTAGACTTTAGAGAAAAACATTTTCATGTTTTACTCCAGTATTTTGAATAACATTTTTAGTTTGAAATTGTTTTTAAATTTGACTAAGTATATAAAATATGGATAGAAAAGACTTCCACTATAATCTCACCGTTGTGGAAGCTTCGCAGTTTAATTACCAGACTATTATTTAGTAGCTGTAATCAAATAATGACATCAGAAAGAAAATCCTCTACTTTTGCATATAATATACTATACAGTATACATACTAGACATAATACTACTTTGTATCAAAACGTTGATTTTGTAAATTAATCACTAGATTTGAATAACAAGGTTTTAAACATATTCTTGTTTCATAATTAATTTTTTTTGTAATCTACTTGTCCTGTTTTGATTTTCGGGTATTTAACATCAATGTTCCTAATAAACATTTTTATTACATTTTGAGAAAAGATTACAAAACAGTAGTACAAATATAAAAAAGAATTAGTTTAAAAAGGGTACATTTACACTTTACCCTAATTACAACTAATAGATAAATATACATTCAATGTATGTATATGAAAATTGTTACTTTCTCTTCTTTGAAAATCCTATTTTATAATATATTACCGATATATTTCTAGCAAAACTATACTTATGTAGGTGTTACGTATTCAATGGATAATATACTGATTTTCTTTTGTATTGATTATATCAGTGGCGTACCGAAAAATTTTGGTTCGCTACCCTTTTTCCTTCGAAGCGCAATTTTAATCAATTATTCTATTTTGTTTTTTGACGATTTTTTTTTTTTTGATATCAAAAGAATTACAAGCGAAGCAAGAATAAAATCTTAGTCCTTTTTATATAAAAAAGCATAAAAAAATCAACTTAAAATTACATAAAGGTTTTAGTTACTATAGGGTGGTCTTTCTGATTTATAACTTTTAAACGAAGTGATACTAACTAAAAAAAATAATTACAAATTCAAGTTTAATCCATTCATTCATCGATCTCTATTGATCGTAATGCATTTTCGGAGAAAAACGGTCCATAAATCTTGCTTTATCTGTTTATCAACGAGTTAGCAATCAATCATAAGTAGCTATCTGCTAGAAATTTATAAATTACATAAAAAATTGCAACAAATACATATGTAAGTACATTTCGGGGTAATTCACGTTCTTTCTAGTGCGCTTTTATTTTAATTAAAATCGCACTTCGATGATTTGGACATTCTAAAGTTAAAACGAATAATTTAGGGTTCTATGATAGCAAGTCTAAAATTTACGCACGCTTGAATAAATGTAGTGAAAAATCATAAATGTAGAATCTATTTATGGAATGTGCTTTGTAAAAATCAAAGTTTTTTAAAACGCAACGTCAAAAGCTTTTATTTTCCACAAAAAGGGCCATACTTTAAAAAAAGGCTCCTTTTTTAGAATTTATTTATTTAGAATTTTTTCTAATGGCTAACTATGATAAATGATTACATTGTGTTTAGATATCAGACTTCATTGTTTACGTTTTTATTTAAAAAAAAATTGACATTCCACAAACGAAGCGTTTTGAACGTGCATAAGAATGTTGAACAATATTTTTAAACAGGCGTGCGTGATTTTTCTTAAAAGCAGTGTGCTTAAAAAAAGTCGATTACCCTGAATGTAATTACATATGGATATTGTATAGGTTGATATTGGATGGAAAAAAATTTCTTTTCTTTTTTTGGTCTGGTGGGTGCTTAAGCCCCTAGTCCTCTTGGGTTTGTCAGTGGATTAGATTTGTGTACCTATTTCAGTTTCGCAACAACAACATTTTATTGATAATGGTAAAAATATAAAACTGCGTTTATGGAGGCTTTTCGAGGAATATAAAAAAAAAGCTTTTTCGAATTGCTAGTTTAATGTAACGGTGGAGCTGCTGAACTACGTTTACCTACCTATTTATACATATATGTATCATACACTACGAGCGTATTTATTTGTATTTTGTATAACATATGAGAATATATTCGTAAGTATATATACCTATTTATAGTAGTATGACAATTATATTGATTTTTGAATTATATTACAGTTTAATAACATGCATAGGAAAATACAGTATAGAAAAACACGCAATATACCATTCATGAAACTCCTGAATTGTGTACCCCCAGGTAAATCGAATTTCTAACGTTACAGTGGTTAGTGCTTCGGGGTTATTTCAATGTAAATGGTGTGTTAGCGGTTAGAAAGGATATGCGATTCTAGAAAATAATTTTTGCTCATCGAATAAATGTTGAAATAATTAGAATTTCGACGAGATCTAGCGTTTGTTGAAGTGTATATAAAGTAAAATAAATAATATCTTCTTTTAGTAGGACTTGGAAATTGTTTGGAAGGATATATAAAAATATCTTTTTTTTAATTAGTTAAATATATCGCAAATTGACTATGTACATACTTGGAAAAAAAGGTTAGTCATCGTTTAACAATTTATTTCAGTTTACAGCAAAACGAAATATGTTAAAATATTTGTTTTATTTATTTGCTTATTTTAGTTATTTAGTTCAGTTCAACCTATCGTTGAAACACACTGTTTGCGAGTTACTCACAAAACATTTTCAGCTAGTATTGATCAAATTTGTTTTAAATATGAATAATTCATTCTATATTAGATGCGATAAAAGTAAAGAGTATCTATAGATTTTGTTTGTAATTTTCAAATTTGTTTATTTGATATTATTATTATTATTAATTATTATAACAAGAAAATTCAATTTTTCTACAAGAAATTTAAACTTCGTAAAATGTAGTAAAAATAACGTTTTATTTTTTATACTCGTCTATTGGGAGGTAAAACTCATTATCTACACTTTTGTCGAAAACTCGTTTTTTACATTTTGATATGTTATTTTCAATTATCTATCTATTGTAGAAGACGATATTTTTCTATCTTTATTACATACTAAGAAAAATCAAACTTAAAATTCGTCATCACTACAAAAAAGTGTACGTATACAACTCACAACTCGAAAACATGAAAATGTAGATAGTGAGAGTTTTACCTCTATATAGATGATATAATATGATAATAGTTCTGTGTGCATTATAATGATATTATTATATGGATTTGACTTGATATTATTTGATATTATTATGAACAGTTATTTCCAATTTGAATTGACCATAAGCTTAAATCGATTAATTTTTTTCAACAAATTTAATTGGTAAAATACTGAAAACTTAAAATAAAATTCTAATACAACGAATTTTAAAAGTTTAAGAAAAACAGTAATAAAATGTGTAAGTTATCGCATCACAGTCTAATTTTAATAAATGTCCCTGTAATAAAAACCCTTAGTTGCATGATAAGTGCGATAATACGTCTATGCTTTATGGTTTGGTCTAAACAAAATGTTGAACTCTTTGCGTCTATTATTAACTGTTGGAAATAAAATACAGTAAAATTCCTATAATTAAGAATCCTTTAATCCTTTCCTATAATTCAGACTAATTTGATTTAGTCTTAGTTATAGGTTGTTGTCTTCCTCTAATCCTACACTACATAGTGTATCAATGGTGATAAGCAAATCGAGAACAACGAATATAAATTTTTAACTAAATAAAATTTTACGCATTTTCTATTATGTTCTTTAAAATAGAACACCAACTCAACTACTGTCTGTATTTTGTATTGTTTTTTAGTCTGAAACATTTTCCGTTACAAATAAATAAAGTTTGTGGTGCTCGCTTCAGACAGTTTTGAGTTTGAGTCTGCAAAAAAGTACAAATAAAATAAATAAACCAATGGTTAATTGTTATAGATGTTACTTATAATTCATTATATTATAATAGATAACATTTTATGTATCACACCATGATAATTTCTCAACCAGATGATTTTAGATTTTTTTTATTAATTTTTCTTGGTATGACTGAATGCAAATCCGACTTCAAAATTTTTAGAATTGCGTATGATTGAACGTATTTTTTGATTACTTTTTGATGATCGGCAATTGAAATTTTGTTTTAAAAGTTGGTTATTTTCGATTCGATTACAAATTTCCGATCAAATTCAGTCATACCGCTCCTGTTTTAATTTGTCTTTTTCTACAAGAATATAATTTTTGTAATGAAATACAGAAATTTATGCAGTGTAGGGCTAATTCAGAATGGCAGTCTGAATTATAGGAATTTTTCTGAGTTATAGGAATGAAATAGTTGCTACTTATTGCATAATACTACATATTGTTGAACTTATTCATTCCTTACGTTCTATCATAATATAAAATGATTAAAACAGCCAAAAACAAAAACAAATGACTGATTTTTTATAAAAGACATATGTATGCAATTATACATATATATACATGACATATTAAATTCTAATTAGCAAAGATCTTCTCACCAGGTCAGTCTGAATTATAGAAATTTTACTGTATACAGTTTTCACAGTATGATATGTGAATAGTAGTTAGTTCTACTATGGATACATACCTTTTCTATGGGTTCCTTGTCTCGTATAACGCGGTATTTTTTTGGAACTTATCCTCCGCGTTATTCAAGGGACGTCTGTATATGTAACTATCACTATCATCATTGTACATTTACATTTAACAGAATCATTTTATAACATACCGTATGTTACATACGTAATTTATTATTTGTATTTGTTGTTATACAAAATACAATTTAATTAAATTGAAACTTGTATATTAGAACATTTTCGTTTTGAAATCAAATCTCAATCTAAATTTAAAGTTAGGAATTTGTTAATTACAAATTTCCAAAGTTTGATATTTCAAGACTAAAAATAACAATGCCATTTAAAATGTTTTATTGAATTTAATATATTTATGTAGTATGGAGAGAGGCTTTACCCTTAGTGTAAGGTGTATTTCAACCATAATCAATATTTTTTTTAATCTACCATTATATGTAGGTAATTAATAATAATTGAATTTTAATTGTGAATATAATATAACTTAGTATATAATATAATGATTGGTATGAAGTTTGTAATGCTCTTTAATATTTACAAAAAAACAATACATGAGATTACTCTAGAAGAAGTACTTAATAAATGGTCAAAATTTCAAAAAATCAAAAAAAATTTAACACCACTGTTTTTTTCGTGAAATTCTAAGTTGAAATATTTATGTCCGTCCATTCGTGATCAAGATTCCGGCTAAACGGCTAAAGCTAGAAAGTTTTTCACAGTTTATCAAGTAGTCCTAGAGTAGGATCTCTATTGTTTTTAGACCAAATCGGACAAAATATAAAATATTCGAAAGATAGTCGTAATGTAGAAAAACAATTATAGAGAATACAAAAATAAAGATTTAATTATTCCGAAGCCAAATATTCCTTTTTTACTGGATTATATTCAATTTACTCAATATTTATTTGTTGTGTAGAATTAAAAATTGGACAAAGTCGTAGATAATAAATAATTACTCATATGGGATTTTTGTAATAGGCATAGTCAATTGTTTTTTCCTTTCTGGTTAATTAAAATAAAATATATGTACATATACAATTTAATTCAAGTTAAATACAATGGTGTGATGGTAATCCTTAATCTTATTGGACAATAAAAATATGTACATATGATTTATCACATAATTTCATAAATTTCGATTTTGATAAACTTTTTTAATGTATCTTGATAAATATGTTCTCTGAAACTTTGCGAAGGACATTTTCGTTTTATATATTCGGCCATTGAATTATTTATTTAGTAGTATTGACTTACATGTTTAAATTTCGTAAACTTTAGGCTTCGGTGGTTTTATTATTACATTACTGGCATACTAGTAACAATTACTTTTTGAATAATTCTACCTTTCATATTGATTACAAATTACTCCAATAATAAACCCAACCTTATATGTTTACTATAAAAAGAAAATTATGCCATTAGTTTATATATGGAATAGACAATTTCAGTAAAATTAAAAATAACATGACACGTGGAAATCAATAAATTTCTTTTTTTAGGTATATTGCAAAATTGATTTTTTTATATTTAGTACCTATACGAAACAGTAGAGCGTAGAGTGAGTGTCAGTGTATATATATTTATTCGAATCATCTAATTTATTTATTTAAGTACCTATTTCGTTTTTTGAGCCAAGGACATTAGAGCCTAATAGAAAATAATTAAAAGACCTGCTGTGTTATTTGTTTTTATTATTTACTTTTTGTCTGAATTGAATCACCTTGCTTTTAGTACCTGAAAATGATCGATAGATGTTATTAAGCTGTCTTTAGGTGTCTAATAATTTAATATGAAAACACACGACAATTTAATCGATTTTTGTTACTGTATTATATATGTAGGTATAAAGTTTGCACTTCGAGGAGATATAAAAAACATATTGTCCAATATAATGTTCTATATTTTGTTGGTCTATATTATTATGTTCAACTTTGAATGCTGGGATAAAAGCACAAAGTATTATGTATGCCTTCTACTTTTATTAAATATCAACTTATATATCTAATTTCGATAAAATGGAAAATTGTGTATTAATTCCATTAAATTGATATCAATGGCCGACAAGCTCCCTTGAGTCATTAACAAGGCGCTATGTTGAAAAAATTACTCTCAAGGATACATGGATAGTATATCTATAGATTGAATAAATTAATTCGCATGCGATATCTCTTTGAATATTAATATATTTTACTAACGTGGACGTGGTAATAATAGAATTTTCTCTCACTATGGCCAGTAATGTTAAATAAACAGCTAAAAGTACATTGCTAACTTATTCATAATTATTACATATATTAACAAATAATTTATCAATCTAGCTAGATGCATTTTGTATATGTTCCTCATTTACAATAGTCTGTCTTAAATATAATAATTCAAATTTATTGTTTTCAATCTATAAGTTTATTGTACAGACTTTGCGACTATTTTGGAGTGCTGTTTTGAGTCTCTCTCTCTCTCTCTATCAGTCTCAAAGGTCTGATGGACAGATTTATGAGATTGTATTGTAATATTTGTGAAGTCTCAAGAGTTTAAATAGTCATGAGTTATGACATGAGTTATGAAATATACAAGAAAGAAGAGAAGGAGTTGGGAAAAAAACAAAACTTCTCGTCATTATTTTATTATATTATATTAAAGGAATATAAATCTAAATAAGATTTTGTTTGACTTATTGGATTTGGAATCCGAAAATAAAAATTACTAATTGATTTCCCACAAAAGAATTATTGCCGGTTGAAGTTGAAGAAAAAAAAATCAACCATTCCACCATCATTGAATTTGAAATAAAAATTAATTTTACAGAACTCTTCAAGAATCAGTAAAGAAGGAAAAATTGGCTACGCCGATTATAATATACCCGTATGTGTACTTGTTTATTATTTACAACTTTGTACGTGTCTA
>JANSTT010018943.1:0-12571 GCA_026745375.1 Platyura marginata | reverse complement strand
TACAAATTTAATTGTGTTCGAGTTTTCGAGGGAAAGGAATTCGAGTTTTTGAGGTTTCATACAAGAAAAATTGTGTTAAACTTTTCGAGGTTTCGAGTTTTCGAGGGTTCGAGTTTTCGAGGTTCTACTGTACTTATGTATCTAATTAAGAAAATTTAAGTATTTTTCCATGGTTTTTTTTTAGAACATGATGATTTTTGAATTTTCTCTGTAATTTTTCGGTAGAAATTTCTCTATTTAAGAACTCATATTTTCTGAATCGATTAATAAAGAAAAAATAAGTACATACATAGATTAATGTTCATTTGTACGAGAATCAAAATATACAATATGTACAATTGTACATAAATTAAATTACATAGCTCTATGTATTTTTAGAAATTCCATTTTAGTTTATTTTTCACATACCATTCACTTATTTACTTATATTTTTGCAATGTTTTCAAATAATTTATTTACTTATTTAACACTACAAATTACAAATTAAGGCTGACTTTTTTGTCTCGAATTGTCTAAAGTAGCTAAATATGGTAACAAAGTGTTTAGAATTAGTAATTTAGACACACAAATTTGTCATTCCATTCAGAAATACACACGGTATTTATAAGTAAGAAATAATTGATATGTAATGACCCAAATATACTTAAATAAATATTCGCATTATTCCATTATAGATAAAATGCCCCACGTTTTCCATTACATTACACATTACACCAAAGCATATTGATTGCAATTTCACTAATTTTCTAGAGATTGGGCATTTAGTGCACCTGGCGTATTATGTATGTGTAGTACTCTGTGTATTTATTAATCATATTTCTCCGTTTAACTGGGACATAAACAATTATAAGTTTATACGAGTATTCAAAAGATTTAATTTATTTCTCATTTCAATAAATACACAAGAGTATTTAAGAAATGTTTTTTTTTTTTCAAAGCAAATTAAATGATGTGTATTGAAGAGTGCGTTCAGCATTGTTAGACAAACTATGAATTATTAAAGAAAACGGTTTTCTCGTGCTATTATACAAAAAAGTTTCTATGGAAAATTAAAAACGTTTTATTTATTAAAAAAAAACGTCTAAGATAATCATAACAATAATAAATCTCGAGTTGTTTGTCAGCAGCACCACAAAAAAAAGTTGCTTTTCTAGAAGACTTTTGTTTGAATTATTTTACTGTTATGGCGCATGCGCACAAATCATATTAAATTTCAGGTGAACGTTTTATGTCATGGAGAATTTCTTCGATAAATATTATTTTATGAGTAAATAATGAATATTTTTGTATGTGTAGTCTTTCGGTTGACAGCATAAACCTGCTATTATGTATGCTGTTTGTCAAATAGTCAGTAATGTATGCGCAATAAACTTCTGAAATCTATCATTTCGTCATTTTTATTATTTGATTTTATACTTAATACTTAGTTAGTTTTATGAAATTTAGAATAAAAAAGAAGTATAATTAAAAATTCTTTCGTTTATGTCCAAATGTCGTAATTAAAAATTCTTTCGTTTATGTCCAAAATTGTATACCCAAAAAAATGTATAAAATCTTGATTTGTTTAATCGAGAGGTTCCCAAACATTTCTAGACCATCGCCCCCTTTACTAGAAAAAAAAAATTCCAACCCCCTCTTTCCCATGATAAAAATTTCATTCCAAAGTGAAAGAAATAATTCACATATTTAGTTTGTGGTTTTAATTAGGCATTTCATAGCATTTAATTTCACACTTATTATTTTGCACAAAGTCAAACCCTTCCCAACTTTTGCAACTGTCGTTATTTTAAGTCCATATTTTGAGAAAATATTAGCATTTAAAAATAAAGAATAATGGCATTCATAGATTTCTTAGATATCAATCCCAACTAGTAGGAGAAATTACTGAATTTCGACTTTTTCATACAAAATATGCCTTACACTTATTTCATTGCACACCACTGTACATATATGAAACTTTTCTCTAACTATGTATTAGGGATGGAACGACGTTGTTCATATATTTTTATTCTCCAAACATAATATTACTTTTTTTTACGATAGTACTTATAAATAAATTACGTACATACATATGTATGTATGTACTTATTTTATTTTATTTTGAATTTTTTTAATTAAATTTTAGAACAAAATGTCGAAACACTTTCCCAGCACTTTTGGTCATTTTTACACTCCAATTTTTAGTTGCAACTTTAAAGCAAACGGGTTGCCAAACAATTTATTATTGCTGTAAATCAAATTTCAAAAATCTGTTTATAAACAAAGAAATTGCTAAAATTCCACACTATTCATAATTAATTCTTACATAGAACTTTTCACAAATTATCTGGCACTGTGAATCTTCTTAACAAAGCATCACGATAACTTTTACCACTACGATATAAACACGAAAGCTGCTTACCATTTATGTGACATATTTAATTATTGAATGCAAAATACTTATTTATTTTGAAAAAAAAAATTAGAAATTATCCGTATAAATATAAAAATTACAAAAAGTAAACAAATTTATAATTATGTTAAAACGTCACCATATTTTTTTAAGACACAAACATTATGTACATACATACTTACATATTGATTTTTTTGACACCTAAACAATTGTTAGTTATTATATTTATTTTTTTGTTCATCGAGATAGCAAAGTTTTACTGTATTCTATATATAAGAATATATTTATTTAGGGCGTTGGCTTCAAATTCATTTTGGCCTAAATCATATCACCCCCTAAAGCATTCTTTTTTTTATTGCTTCCTCCACTTACATTAATTTGAGCGGGATAAATAGAGAACCTATATTAAAGCAGAATAGATGACAAACTAAGTTCGGCTAATTTCGGTTTTCCGAACGAAGTCGCAAAAATAATAAAAAAAAAAGTGGCCGAACACGCATACATATGAGCTAACATTTTGTATGTATGCAAATACGTATGATTACATCAGATAATCAACATTTTGCCTACAAAAATTGTCGATACGCGAACACCGAACACTCGACCTAGTAGCAGGCATATACTGTATTCATGCATTCACAATGCAAATCAATGAAAAAAAAGTAGCGTTGAATGTACGTAGTCGGCGCAGACAAAATAGAAGGCTAAATAATATTGAAAAGAAAAAAAAATTTATGAAAGAAATACCTACTTTTATTATAATTAATCGAGTTAATCAATGTAATATATATATATATATATAATATAATTTTTAATTCGTATAATTTCGGACAAAAAACGATAACACAATCTGTCAAAAATAACCTTAACAACACACGTTTTTACGTACACTGAATTTAATACAATTTTGCTATACTAAAATTACCCGTCACGTCATGTTGTTTGCCATGAGACAAATGCAAGACAAAAGAGATAGATATAAATACGGTTATATTATGGTGTCGAAAAACAATACTATTCGTTGTTCGGCAAATTAAACGAGAATATTACAAAAAACGATCGTAGTCCGAAAGTGTCGAAAATAAAATAAAGATTAGAGGGAAACAAATTTAAAACTACCAAAATAAAAAAAAAACCAATCAATTAAAAAGTATGATCTTAATACAAAGTATGGTTATAATACCATTTCATTTAAATTCCGCAACTGCAATTACAATATTAGATACCTACCTAGTAAATAATAATATTGATTTTTGAATGCCTAACCTAAAAGGTCATTAACCTTATTTTGAATTTTTTAATTTAAGCTGAATAACTAGTCTTTTCCATCTTACAAATAATTTAATCTAATCCTTTGGATAAAGCATGATACCGCCTAATACATACTTTGTTACATTTATTTATACATACATATATATATGATATTTAGGTAGATATACCTACATACAATTGTCTAAATTTACGGTAATACAAATTAAGCCTAAACCTAGTTAGACTCATCATGAAATGAACGTTACCATATTGGTATCGAATAATTAAAATAATTAATTTAAAAATCAATAAATTTTTGTACCAAAATATTTTGATTTTAAAATTGTCTAAATATAAACCAATTTAAATTTCCGCAACAAGATTTAATACCTACGCTATCTTACGTCGAATTAATTTTCGACAATCGATATCTCAGTATAGTACATATATAAAGACGTTTTGTGTGAAAATAGCCAAAAATTGTCTTATGATAAGTTCACAACTGTATGTTCGAATTAGTGCATTACACTACTCATAGCTCATAACCCATACAAATAAATAAAAATGTTATACGAATTGTTAAAATATATACGGATACATATATAGAAGAATAAGACAGTACAAATAATGTATCCATTAACTCTACTAAAGCCTAAAGATATCATTCACTACCTAGGTATGTATGTAATCTTATTTATGAATATGTTTAAAAAAAAAAAGTTTTTCATTATGGGTAACCGATCAACTTAGTTCAGTTCTATCGCTTCAACTGTTCAATTCCATAACTCCAAGCCTGTCAAATGTTGTTTCTTTGTAATTCTGTTTGCCAACCATATTTGGGGCTATTCCCATAAATTTACGAACATTTCAAATTTCGAAGAAACTTCGCGGTAAAAATATTCAAAAATGCACTATTTGCGTAAGATTACCATTGATAAACACAATGTTCTTACGGTAAAATTACGGGAATAACTCACATTATCCCTAATGTTTGAAGAATCTGTTGCTTAAAACGGAAAGTTTTATCAGCATCGATGTCAAGATGAAATTTCAAAACCCACAAATAAAAATTTTCCAAAATAGAAAATCCAAAAAGGTGAGTTACAGATATAGAAAAAAAGGAAGGCAACGGAAGGGAGGGGGAAGGCAACGGAAGGGGGGAGGGATGAAGGGTGATATAGGAGGGGAGAGGAAGGGGGGATGAACGGTGGAGGGGAGGGTACAAGAGGGGAGGGGTGAGAAGGGGAGGAGAGATAAGGAAAGGAGATGAGGGGGTTTTAGGAGAGGGGATGTAGGAGGGAAGAGGTAACTTTAAGACCTTACAAGGGGTATGGGCCTAACCAATGCAAAAACGTCGGCATAAGTAATTTCGTAAAAACAATTTTTGTAATCCCACACATACACATACAAAATTCGTTTTTCTCCATATAATAATATTTACATACATTATATTAATGTATGCGTGTGTCAAACAAATTAAATCGGCCTAAAAAAAAAACAAAAACACTCGATCAAGTAATACTTCGTGCGTCTCCTAAACCTAACCAAAACAATGTAACATTGAATATACGTCAAAATAATCAGAAGGCGTATCCAACAAAAACAATTGAAAAAAAATAAATAAACAATACCTGCTATAATTAAAGTTTTTTTTTAATATGACACGAAACTAATTCTTAGCTTGTTCGCTTAACTTCGGCTATTCAAAAATTTCCGACACCATAGAAATATAACCAACAACGCACAACAATTTCACACTGACACTGAAATTATTATTATTTTGCTTTATCGAAAATACCCGTCCAATGTGGTTTGCAATGAAACGAATAATAAAAAGAGAGACAGATAACGTTTTTAACTTAGGGAACAAAATTCTTTGTTTACTTTGTTTTTCAGGCACTTTGATACTCTGTCTCATTTCTCTTTATTATACTGTCGTATACGATATTTAATGCCTTACTCAATTTGTCTTTTTTTCTTTTTTCGGCAAACAACATGAGACAGATGTCTACAACAGTGTTCGGAGCACGAAGTTTACAAAATATTGGAGTTTGAAAATAATTTAAAATAAAAAGTACCTAAACCTAAGGCCTAGAACAAAATAATAATATTTGAAGTTATATCAAATTATTCAAAAAAAAAAAAATCGATGACACATTCAAACCATAACCATCCTTATAATGACCTTGACATATTTTAAATAAAATTATAATCTTCCTTTTTCAAGGGCCCCTTTTACCTTTATTCATTCTCAATACCCTGCTGATCTACAGATATTAGTGTGCATATAAAAACCAACTATTTACAATTTACTTTACATGATGATGACGTCACTAAAGAGAATGCTTCGCCAGCCGAACATTTTATAATAAAAAAACAAGTTTATCACTACAGCAGAATAACCTGTATGGTCCAGGAAAATATCAAAGAAACATTACAATTCGAACCTGTAACTATTTTTATTAACAAAGAATATTGTACGAAAAGAAGATCTTTCAATTAAACACAATTATAATTAAGAATTTAGGCTCCATAATTCCAATCGATAGGATCCTATTGAACAGTTGAGACTCTAAAAAAAACCTATAGAAAATAAATCCATTTATTAAAGACAAATCGATTTACTTAAAAAGATGGCGTCTGCCAATAAGCTATTCTCTTTAATACGAAATGATTGTGTATTGAAGAATTAATAACATCAATTTATTATGAGAATAAACGCCTTTATTACCCTATTTGTCGTAACATAAATTTAAATAAATTCTTTAATTTAAAGTTAATTATAACTATTTTAAATTGCCTAATGAGGCCTAAGCCAAATATTGTTTTGTGTTTAGACTAGATACAAACAAGAGAAATTGTTTTCCATATTTCAATTGGTTTTTCTTTTTTCTTTTAGTAGATAATCTTCCATTTACTTTAAATGTTTAAATAATACAATATTATTAAAGTTAAAATTTATTTTATAATTATATTTATTATTATTATTATTATTATAGGTAGAATGTAGACGTAAATTTCATGTAAATCTTTTCTCTGTCTCTCTCTTTCTCTATTAATATTTTTGAATGACGTAACTATAGCTAAAAATAGATATCATATGCAATACAAAATACATATTTCTGTTATCGATATACATACCTAAGTAACTATAACTTTAGGGCTTTAGGCCATGTCACATGAAAAGATTGTTTGCATTGCTGACTAATGTTTATTATAACTTCAAAAATTATAACGGCAAGGTCAAAAACTTCAAAACGAGCATCGATCTTATTTCATTTATGGATTAGATATTTTTCTCCATAAAACTCCGTTTAAATTTAGCTATTGAAAGAGACGAATATATACAGCACACTTTGTTTTGACCTAAATCGACCTTGGTATACTGTAAAAATCTCATACAAATTTTATTTTTGTACAACTATATTTCAACGTAAATGCCGTACAGTATAACATAATCACATCTTGATGATATCTTGTGGTCTTTTATAAAAAATGTTTTGTTTTAATTTAATTTTTTATTTTCAGTTCATTTTTATTGTTTTTTTTAATTAATATTATTAACTATGATTGACTATAAATTGTTTCGAATGTGTATAGCCTGAGTTAACGTTAAGAATAAATGATATATGTACATACATATATGGTTCTGCAAAATTAACGTTTTAAGGGTATTATTCAAATTAATGAAGTAAACGACAAAATGTTAGAAAGTTGTAACAAGCAGTAGAGCTGCAAAACTATGCAAATTTATGACGTACGTGTTTTTTAAAATATAATATTTATGGTGAAAAAAAGAAATTAATCATCTAAATTTGTTTTCAATATCATAACATATCATCAGCTTTTATTGTTGTCATATTATACATTTCAACATGGTCACGAACACGAGAAGCGTCTTACAACTTCTAGATACATTTGCATAAATAATAAAAATATTACTTATATATGTATGTCGGCTTAAGTTTATCGCATGCCTAATAAGAGAACTTATGTAAAGGATTTTGTCTGTCTTTTTTTTATTTTAGAATCGAAACAATTTTTGAATTTACAATTTTAACCAAAAAGGGTTCACGTATTAGTGCAAATTGTCGTTTAAAAATCTTAAATGTTCAATGACCCGTGAATGGAACGAACAGCTTCCACTTATGTAAAATTATATAACGTTAGGAACAAACGGAATTTATGACAAACAAAATAGTGTAATATAGGTAGTCCTTGTATAACGTGGAGGTTAGGTTCCACAAATTGCCGCGTTATACCAGACAAGGATCTAATAAAGTCGCAATTTTTTTCAATTATAAAAAAAACTTCATTTAAATTATTAAAAGAAAATAAAAATGCAACTATCAAATTTCAATTGAGTTTTAATGGTTTTAAATAAACTTTCAGTTTCTATTTTAGATTTTTATATTTAGGTAGAGTTAATCATAGAGCTTCATATAAAATATGTATTCTATTTTAAAGTATCTTTTAAGTGAAAAAAATCATTATTTGGAAATTTCAAGATTGCGTTATACGAAACTGCAACCGTGTTGTAATTTAACATTTTACAACAATAGGTAAATAAAATTATTAAACACAAAAAATAACCCAACATTTCTCAAACTGACAGAAAAATGATTCTGTGCAACGAAGAGAACATTTTTTCAAGCGATTTACCTCCCACTACATATCACATTTTTTTTTATTTATTCAACATAACACATAACATTATCATTACGTACAAATACTACATAGATAGATCATAGAAATAAGACTTTATTTGCTATCATAAACGAGACATACCTAATCTACTACATAAAAATAATTGGAAAGCAACACTTTTTTCGATTTAAATTAAAACGTGATTATAATTGTATGCTAATTTTCAGAACTACGAATTCATGTTTTGCATACATTTTAAATTACATACTTCATACTTTATAAATATATTTTTTATTCAAGATACAATCCAAGGCAATCCAATAAATGCCATCTATATAGTAAAAGCGCTCACTACTTGCTTAACAACCTAAGCTTCACTTTGTACACGATTTTTGTAATATAACTGTACACCGGGGTTAATTTAACCCCATTTATGTATGGGAAATTCATTGTATTTAATTAAATTCAAAATATTAATAATAAATATGAGACCTGTTTTTGAAACGGATGTGTGTACAGACCACGTTAGTTTTTTTATAAATATTTTGTACTTGTTTGTTACGAATGGATTTTTTTTGTACTGGAATATGAATAGCCCTATGAATAGATAGTTAGGTTTTATATCGTAAACACATTACAACAGGCATTCCTAGAAGGATTAATTTAACAATTCGTTTTTTCCATTTTATGAGCTCTGAGGTTAATTTTACCCATATGTACAGAATAAAGTTTTCTTCAGTAATAAAGCATTCTGAGTTCAATATTAGTTCATTTTATCTATCTAAAAAGCGAGTCTTTAAATATTAGTTAAATTGAGATTATAATAACCCGAATGATTGGTGAATTATAAGTTTTTTAAAATCACTACCTTGAATTTTTAGGTTTTAAGATTTAAACATAACCGTAGTTAATTCCAACCAAATTGTATAATTCATTCTTATATTTTGAATATCTTGACAAATCAATATAATCCGGTCATCTGACAAAAATGCAACTATGGCGGCGAATCGCATTTTGGATAAAACAAAAATGATGGCGATGTGCAATTGCTATTTGAATTGACAGTTGTACGGATGCGTATAAAAGCGGTAATAAAATATGACCTATTCCTGAGGCCCTAACGAAGAAATTGAAAAAGACTATGAATGGGGGGGGAATGGGGAATTAATGTAACTTGCAGTTTTTTGTCATATTAAATTTTGAGAATTATGATCAATGTCTTATGTCTGTACACAAATAAATCTTCAAAACTATCGATTTTACTTTAAATTTGTTTTATTGAATTATTACATTATTTATTTGAAAGCATCCACACTAAAGAATTAATATGTTTTACTGTATTCACACTCGCGCTTTCAAGCATATACAGGGCCATTTTTATATTAGTTATGCTATTACATTTCTCATCTATAATTTATATAAAAATCACCTTTTTTTTGTATATCAGGCAATGTATCTTATAAAGAAAACTATTTGGGTTCGTAATTTTTTTAAAAAGTAGAATTCACAATGCGTACGTAAACTCATACTAAAGATACGTCGTTCTCTGTGACCACAATTTTATTTTTGTATAAATATAATAACTTGAGAAAAAATTACATTTTTGGACGCACTTATTTTAATTATATTATAATTTAATTATATTTATTTATGAAATTTAAACAGTAGATTTGTAAGTTTTTGTTTTAATATTTTTTTTTTAAACGAGCTATGTATATTTTAAATAACGACAATTTTCAGGCACTTCTATTCTATACTTTTTATAAAATGCTTAGATAAAAATGGATAAAGCAAACTTACTTAATTAAAACATCCTTTTTTTGTTAGAGTGAGGAATTCCGATTGAGATTGAGCTCCCAATTTACTTTGAATAACACCGGCGTTTATGAAAATAATGCTTTCATGAATTTGGGGATCATTGAACGACCGTTTTTTGTTAAATGTCACAATATTATAACATCTTATGTCAGGGCGATGTTTGTGAATATTTCTTATTTCGGTTTTTGTACCGAATTCATAAAAAAACTTTGTTTGAACGAACGCCGATGTTATTTAATGGAAATAAAAAAAATTGAATGTGTCTATAGATAGACTTGTTTCTAGAAGGTCATAGTAACGCTGACTGTTGTGCAGATTGTCCAAAAAAAATTGGTTTAACGATATGAAAATGCGAAGGTGAAAAATTACTAGATTATTTTCTAGACTTCATACAACAAAATTAAGTTTTGTTTACCCTAAGTCTTTTGTAGCCATCTTCTAAACTATTAATTGAGTTCTACTATTAAAGAAAAGTTGTGTGAGTTCGAAAGATTATTTAAGCACTGTAATTCCATTTTTTAAGTATAATCTGCTGGAATTTAATAAAAGCTGTTTCAATCGACACTATCGTAAGCAGCTTATATTAATTATAATACTGGTCGACAACGATGTGTTAGAATATATGCAGAAAATTTAAAAATTTTGTGTGATTGTTGTTCTTTCTCTTTACAAATTTATAGGGCTGTTTTTCAGATAGATTGTGTTCGCATAGAGAACGATAAATTGAACACATCCTAATAATAAATGCAGCAAGGGTTATTTTGAAATATTTCCGCAATATTCATTGTTCACTTTGGCATTAATTATGTTTTTTTTTTTAATTCTAATTATCTCACAACTTTATACTAGATTATTTTTTTAATCTTTTACGTAAGAAATAACTTTTTTTTAATTGGCAATAAAGATATTTGTTTAATTGAATTATAAAATAAAATTAAAAACAAATGTACGTCCAAATTGTTCCTAAAATCATATCAAATTGCTGTATAGGAATATACCGCATGTCATAATTTATAAATGAAACAGCCATTTATTTGAAAATTGATTAAAAAAAACTTCTAGAATTAAAATAGCAACTACTACGCTAGACAGTTTTGATATATGAAATTAATATCATGTAATAATAGATAAATAATTAATAATATATAAATTTTTTTTTGACTCTACATACTACATATATACTAAATCTACAATAACTATTTATGTTTGAAATGTATTGGTATTTAAAAACAGCTATTCCATTTCAAATGAGACACACAGTAAATAAGTAGTCACATATTAATTTAATAATAATATATGCGCAGAAACAGAAAATCTCACAATTTTTGGGGAATGAAGGTATAGGAACAAAGATAGGAAATTAACAAAGATACCTAATTAAATGAAAAAAAATATATATATTGGAAATTTAAATCAAATGAGTGGAGGAATAATTAAAAAAAAATGTAATCCTAAATTGACCAATAAAAAAATACGGCTTTAAACTGCAACACTTTTAACAACTAACATAACCTATTCTCAAATAGGTTTTACAGCACTTGCCTATTAAATTGTATTCTCTATGTGTCAAACGTACGATTTATTATTAACATGTTCGCTACCAAAAAACGTCCACCACAGCCCAGGATTTGTTTGTGGTAATATGACTCCTAATGGAATATACATATGTTTCCAATGTACATATAAGGCATTCGTAATAAGCAAAATAACCATTCGTCACACATCTTAACATATAATCCATAAACTGTACAAACAGAGCCGACACACTTATGTGACGGTTGGTAGCGAATGTGTTAATCACTGTTTAATGTGCATGGGTGGATGCTTCGCCACTGCTATTGTCCCAAACACAAAGAAAAATTTTAAATTCATTGAAATCTAATAAAATCATTAAGATTAAAATTGCAATAGAAATCTGCCAAAAGATTACCCGAACATAATTTTATAATTAATAGGATAATTGATAAACAGAAAAAAAAACAGAGAAAAGAAAATTCTCGACGATTTTCTCCATTTGTTATCAATTTTTTTTTCTTTACTAAGCCTAAGTGCAATTCGGTTAGTTGATGCTCGTAGTTAACTATAGCAGAACGTTATTGAACAATAGAAATAAAGTATATAATAAATTATGGTCGCATATATCTATATAATAATTAATATGTGATACATGACAGTGTTTTCAACCTTCAAATAGTACCGCAGAGAGATGTTAAATTGGGTACTAACAATAACAAAGAAAACATAACAAATTGAGCAAAGCTGGATAAAGATTAGCACAATTTTTTTTTTTTTAAATACTTTTAAAAAACTAAAAAGAATATATAAATTTAATATTAAAAAAGCGCTTAAAAGGTAAAATGCATTGTGCTCTATTTAAAAAAAAAAAAAAACAAAAACAATATTAGCTAGCGGACCTTCGGTTGAAAAACACTAGTTTAGTATTATGTATTTATGTACCTATAT
>JANSTT010018942.1:0-12573 GCA_026745375.1 Platyura marginata | reverse complement strand
AAAGTCTCCCTGAACGGATTTAGTTGAATTTTAATATTTTTTGGTTAACCCTTTCATGTTCAAAATGTTTAGACCTTAAAGGGTTAACTTTTTCCAAAAATTTCATTTGTCAAAAAGTGTTGCAAATCCAAAATAATATAAAAATACAAAGTTTCAAAATCATATCTTCAATATTAAGAAAGTTCGAAATTGTGTCACTTTTTAAAAAACCGCCGAAAAAATGATCAAAATGTTCGGTGCCTCACCAACTTTTTTTTTGGTTCCCAATATAAAAATGACGTAATTTTTTTTTAAAAATAATCTCATGATGATGGGATTAATAATTTACACGCTTCGCCACTGGACCCCATGTTTGTTAAAGTTAGGGGGGGGGGGAATGTTAGAGATATTTTCGTCACTACGACATTTTCGATTTAAAATTATAAAAAAATCGGAGCGAATGTAAAAAATCTGTATCTTTTTTCCATCTTAATCGATTTTAATTGTGTTTCAAAACTGTCCGTTTTTTTTAAAAGGCTAAATATGGTAAAATTAGGGTGGATCAGTAGCTTTTTTTTTAAAAATTGAACCATTTTTTTATGTAAATATTTTCTTTAAAGTTTGAATGATGTCAAATGAGAAATTTCAATGTAACATCCCTCTCGGGCCTCTCATTAAATAGGATAAACAAACATATAGGTAATTAACAGCTGCAGTTCATAAAATAAAATTTCCTTTAAATGTCCCAATGTCCAATTAATGAGAAGTTCAACGAAAGACTCGATACCTATTGTCCTTATTTCACAGAAAACAGAACACAATCAACATAAATTAAGGGCAAGAAAGTTTATTTCGAAAACTACATAGTTACATATAGAGTACGTCATTTGTTGTAGAAATGGAAAATGGCAAAACTTTAACATTACAATTTAAGGAAATTTAGTCGTTATTGGATTAGATATTCTGATTCTTCTCATAGGTAATTGTTCTTCCTTTTGGATTCCTGTTTAATAGATGTTTGGATGTTTTGTCTATTGAATGTTCACCCAATTTTCTTAATGCATCCACATGGTTTTGGCTTTTTGAAGATTTTCTATTTTTTTAATTAAATTAATTTTTAATTTTATTCAGATCGAAACAGAGAAAGAGAAGATAATTTTGAAAATTAATAAACGCTCAGTTGGTCGTACTTCTCGAATACAACGCCTGGGCGGTTTTTTTTTCTCTCGGGTTATGACAAAAGCTGGTGTTTCGCGGAAAAATCTTTCGATTTTTGTTGGGTAGTAGACGATGGGTTAACGTCCTACTGGAGAAGGCGTCTAAAAAAGATTTTCTAAACATATTTAGCCAACACGTGGGCAATAATTGAAGATCTATTTTGAGAGTTTTGTAAAGTTAGCAAAACATTTTTTTAGAAATAGGAAGAGAAGAACGAGTAGATATTTAATTTATGGTTCCTCAAACATTTCAAAATGTCTTATGGTTAGAATCTTTTTCTAGCTGAAGTTCATTATACGAATTTTCTTTCCTTTCAAAGTGGGATGCAGGGGTATCGATAGAGAGAGTCAACCCTGAGCTACGTTTGTTTGGGCAGTTTCAGTTTGGGCACGGTCCTATTTGGGGGAAGGGTGTTAGACTTAAAAAATAAAATTACGCCGGGGTGAGGGTATCGATAGAGGGTTTTACCCTGAACATTTTTTAGTATTAGGGTAATTGTCTTCGATCTATCGATTCCCCTCCATCTCCCTTCAATAGAAGATTATGTCCGTATATAATGAACTTTTGGCCTTTTATACCTGTATGATGTTAATCATACAGTTTATTATATAGTCCTAGAGTAAGATATCTATTGTTTTTTGAGCAAATCGGCAATCACAAAAAATAGGGGAGGCTGTAGTACAGTGTGCACATAACTTTGATATCAAACATTCATTTACTCGAAAGGTAGTCGAAATGTAGAAAAAATAAATATAAAAACAATTATAGAGAAAACAAAAATGAAGATTTCTTTCATAGACCAAAAAGTTTTACGACCTACCGTTATGGCGCTGCAATCAATTTGATTGAATTTCTAGGCTAATTATTAACTCGAAAAATATTAAGATTAGGGAAAAATGAATATGACGAAAATGATAGAGAATAAAATAATGAAGATTTCATTCATAGACTAAAAAGTTCCACAAAATACCGTTATGGCGCTGCAATCAATTTTACGTCATTTCTAAGATTTGTATTCAATTTACACAATTATATTTATTGTACGGACAAAATAGAAACGGACAAAGTTGTAAATAATCGGCGTAGCCAACTTTTCCATCTTTACTGGCTTCTTATATCAATCTGTGCGTACTAGTACTTACTACTTTACCCTATGCGTGTTATGTGTGTTGTAATTTGTTTGTTTCCGATTTAAATTTTATTCCCATCTGTGTGTTTAGATTTTAGAACATTGTCATTATAGAATCGTGATTTTGTGCTACACTAACTAAAATTTACCTTGTACATATATATAATAGAATAGAATATACATATCTACTGATTCAATGAGCTTTACCTACAATAATCTATATAATCTATGTGCATATATTTGTATATGTATACAAATGCTACTATATAAATATATAAACGCCACAGTATATGTATATAGTCTGCCTATGTACTTATATATAGGTACTATATAGATTAGTTTCCCTTAGTATATTCATTCTATGAAATTGCATATCTAAGCAATTATCAAAAAATCCCAGTAAACCTTCCCTTAAAATCGATATGCGGAATTGCATTATTTCTGGAAACAATACCTATAGGTAGTAGATCGTCTCAAATGGGTTGTTTGTGCCACTATATATATATATAAGTAAGTATATAGATATAAAAACGATAGCACTAAAACTATATACATACATATGTATACCTACATTCCTTGCATATGTACCTGTACACACGGAGAAAAATTTTAGTATTTTTTACTATAAATTTTCGATGGCGACCTGGCTCTCGGCCTTCACTTATATGTGCTTTGCTATAAAAATTGTGGTTGTGTTCCGTCCCTGATCATGCTTCTGTCTTCCTCACTTCGTTTACTTCCCATATTTACATAATTTTTATGCTCTGTGTTTAATTTCTTATTATTTCTAAAGTTTGCACTTCACTTGCTTCACCGTTCTCCCGCACTTTACTTCTTTTTGTTGTTTTTTGTGGCGATTTTCTTCAATGGTCTGACCAGAAACTCATCGCCTCGCCTCTCGTTGACCAAGCTTATCGTTTTTTACTCGGCGCATCTTTTGATTCTATCGCGCAGAAGTAGGGATATTTAAAAGAAAGGTGGGATTTTATACGGAGTTATTTACTTATTTACTCTAGGTTTATAATTTTAGTACAAACGCGCGGAAGATTTAAAAAAAAAACAACAAATTGTAAACTAAATCAAAACTAAATATATGAAACTGTCACAAATTCCCGAAAGAAAGAAGGACCCCCTCCCCAAACATTAAGATTGGAGAATACAACGTTGAAGGTGTTGACAGGGGGAGTTTTTTTCCATTTACCACAAGCCATGGTAAATTATATACTATGCTCTGTGGTAATTTCACTATAAATGTAGTAATTTAAATAATTTACCATATATGTAGTAAATTGACTAGATTTTATGGTAAAGACATAAAACGTGCCATGGTAATTATATTAGTATTTTTACTATTTTACCACAAACGTAAATGATTTAACTATTTTATAGCTTTTTTAGTTAAAAAAATAGTAAAACTAATGACGTTAGCCTTGGTGAAAAGATTTCTCTGTGTGTGCATTGTAAGTATTTGTAAATATATGTATATATATATACGAAACATTTCCAGACTCTTGGTTAGTAACGGCTGTATACTTAAAGACCGCAATTCTATATTTGGAATGGTGTAGCGTGTAGGACGTAGGTACACCTTAAATGCCGAGCAAAAATCAATAATTTATTCAAAACAATAGAGATTCGAAATTATTATACATCTGGAACCATAAGTAATCATTTTTTATTCCACTATTTTTCTATTTATTGTAATATACTTAGTGGTACATTGGAATTTATATATATTTGTATATATCTCTATGCATATAAAATAAATAAACCATACGGTATGCATACATGTATTGTAGTCTCTATGAGTAGAATGTATGGATTCCAATTTAAAATTGTCTAAATCTTACAAAAATGTCTTTTCCTCTAATATAACTATTATTGTAGAAATAAATTCTTTACACGAATATTTTCTTTATTGTTAACTATAGAATTACGATGGAATGTTATCTGGAATCTGGAATATAATGGTAAATGGTAATAAGAATTAGATCTTTAATAAAAAGCTTACAATAAAGGTACTGCCACATAGAGCGCAGTCTGCCCGCCGTGATCTGTCATTTTTTGACCGCGCTGCAAGGCGTTCTCTTGTAATACACATAAGTATATGTATGCAGCCGGGCACACAGAGCGCGGTTCAAGGTAAGACCGCCGCGGTCAGATTTTCAAATGTATTGAAATACAAAATATTTTTTACCCGCGGCGGTCTGTCAAAAATGTTATTATTGTGATTGCAATTTTGGTAGAATTGAATGAATTTTTGATAGATAATGTGAGAAAATATGGATTTATTTTTGACATTAGTAATAAAATTGACAAATTTGCGTTCTGTGTGGCAGTACCTTAATGATTCAAATACATTTAATTATTGTTAAAGCATTAAACAATATTTTTATCTGAAGTAAATACATATGGTCCCAGGTGACTATCATGTAGTATGCCTAATGTCGTTAATATTTTATTAAATCTTTATTTTGACCATTAGACTTTTGGCTAGATTTTGTTTTTTTTTTAATTATAGCTGCTGCTGGTGAAATGACGTCAGAAAAGAATGGGGTCAGAAACTGTAATCGTGTTCCCTGGATTGATGTCAAATTCTCGTTGTTAACTGTCTGTTTCCATTATCTGCTAAGAAGTTTTACTTAGGAACGTAAAATAGTCTAATTTGTTTTGGTTTTTTTTTTCTAGGTCTGCTGAGTTCTACGGAGAGTTCTATACTCCCACACGAAAATTGAGTGGGCACCTAGTAGAATTTCTTACATTACAGAATAATCATTGGGTGCATCGATTTTGCAGCAACACCACTGTTTTGTTCTTTAACAGATAATGAAAATTAGAGTGGTTCACTCCGATGTATTGATTTTTTTTTCTTTAAGATTTCGAAATTCTAAGAAGGGACATTTTTTGTCTTTTTTATCGCAAAAAAACATTTGTTTTACGACTTTTTGATTTTTGTCCATCCTCATAGTTCATCTGACCCAAAGAACTCTAAATTTATCCAAAGTATTTTTTCTTAAGAATTTCTTAAAGAAATTGACAAAAATCATAAATGCTTTTCGCGATAAAAAAAGTCAAAAAAATGGACCCCCTTAGAATTTGATAAAATTAAAATTTAAAAAATGGATCACTCTAATCTAATGGACATCTGCTGAGAATGATGACGTTACATAACTTCTGGGATGCACATTAGGTATGTTATGTATGTATAGTGTTCGGTGTTCTGTATAGTTTTGTTATTTGACCACAAGACTCAATCAGATTTGTTCTTATCTGTGCAACATACGTAGAAAGTAGAAAAACTGCTCTCGATGATATGTACAACTGTACTGTAATCTTTCAAAATAATAACAAGACACTTAACTTTTGGACCTCAGTTTCTGAGATAATGTCCAGATAATGGATAATTTCTAAAGGATTTCGGCATTGGAAAATTCGTTTGAAACAATCCACAGTTTGTGATCAACATCTTTTCAGTGTTTATCGAATTTGCTAGCCCATTTTTTGAATATTCCTTTTATATTTCATATACTTACAGCAGTGGGGAAGCGTCAGAATTATTGATCTCATCATTATGAGACTATTTAAAAAAAAAAAAAACTTACGTCATTTTTATACGGGAAACCGATAAAAATTTTGGCAAGGCACCGAACATCTTGACCGTTTTTTCGGCGGTTTTTTAAAAAGTGACACAGTTTTGAACTTTCTTAATATTAAGGATATGCTTTTGAAGCTTTGTATATTTATATTATTTTGGATTTGCAGCATTTTTTGCCAAATAAATGTTTTCGAAAAAGTTAACCCTTTAAGGTCCATATATTTTGAACATGAAATGGTTAATTAAAAAATTTCAAAAAACTACTCATCGTTCTCAAAATTCAATTCTAATTACTTAGGTAAATTTTTATATTTTTAGGAAATGTTAACCCTTTAAGGTCTAAATAGCGCCTTTAAAGGGTTAACTTTTAAAAATATATAAATGCACTACAAACATAAAGAAAGTTTCCCTGAACTGATTTAGTTGAATTTTAATATTTTTTGGTTAACCCTTTCATGTTCAAAATGTTTGGACCATAAAGGGTTAACTTTTTCCAAAAATTTTATTTGACAAAAAATGCTGCAAATCCAAAATAATATAAAAATAAAAAGTTTCAAAATCATATCTTCAATATTAAGAAAGTTCTAAATTGTGTCACTTTTTAAAAAAAACCGCCGAAAAAACGGTCAAAATGTTCGGTGCCTCACCAAATTTTTTTCCGGTTTCCGGTATAAAAATGACGTAGGTTTTCTTTAAAAAATAGTCTCATAATGATGAGATCAATAATTCTCACGCTTCGCCACTGACTCAGTATGATGGAATCAAAACCTAAGATTGTTTTATTGCCATTACTAATTTTACCTTTGTTCGGGAAAACCAGAAGATTCATTTTTCTCCTTCATACCATTCTCCTTGGCTTAACAAAATACTGAAAAAAGTAACAATAGAGAAATAAAAAAAAAAAATAATATAATTAGTGAAGCTATTTTTTATGACGGGAGTGTATATATGTTGGTACCTACTGATGGATTTTTCCATATAAAATAAATTTAGTTTTAACCATGGTCTCATTCTCTTGATGACTTTTTAATTGTATGGTTTACCATCCTGATGGTTACGTCGTGCTTGCATAAATTAACTATATTACAATGCACTTCTAAATGATGCAACACAAACAACTATATATGGAGTTAAAGTAAAGTTTTAAAAGATTTTTTTTGTTTTTTGTTTAGTTATTTACGTTGAACTAATTAAGGGATAGGTACTTTGTGTGATGTGTACATGTACAGACATACACCATCCATATAAATAAAGAGATTGAAGTGAATAAAAAGTTTTAGAACTTTTCAAGAAATTTCGTATTTGATATTCGACTCTGTACTGCACATAGACAGAGAAAGAGAGAAAGAGAGAGAGAGAGAAATGAAATTTGATTGGAGTTTCAATGCAGAAAGAAAGTTAATGTTAAATTATTTTATGAGCTTTAAGCTTTTATTTTTCTCTTTATATTTTCGGGATGCTTATGAGCCATTTATTTTATTTTGCCGTTTCATTGCATGGATAAAGTAATTTTCTGTTGATTGCCTAATTAGGGAGCAAACAAAGAATTTTGTGAAACTTTATATCATGTAAATATTTTGAAATTAAAGTATTTTTATTGCTACAGTCATTTAAATACCTGAAATTTACTGCATTGAAGTTTCTTTTTTCTTAAGTGTTTGAAAAACGGTTGAAGGATTATTAAAAAAAAAAAAAAAATCTTAATTGAACCAATTAATGTAATAGGAGAAAGGGTGGAGAATTAATGGGACAATTTAAAAAAATGAAAAAAAAAAATTTTGTATTTATTTATTTTTTCGATTAAGAAAATGTTTTTGTGGAACAATTTTTCCACTGGAATTCTAATAATAGCTCTAAATATAATACTGCTACTTATTAATACCAATAAAAATAAATGCTCGAAATGCTAGAAATTAATTGGAAGAAGATTTCCAATAATTTCCAGTGATTTTCCATATATTTATTAAAAAACATTCAAATAGGAGTAAAAATCATGCATAACATATCGAAATAGATTTTTTCAAAAATACTAAATATCAAATTGAAGTCCAATCTATATATTGTTGGATTCGTACAAGCCTCAGCTTTAATTATCATTTAATTTTGGGACTAAATTCCTATCCCGCCATTTTTTAAAAATCTTTTACTGATATGATGTTTTTGGATTTAGTTTTCTGTGGAAATTTCTCACAAAATCGATGGACGGTTGAGCAAATATTTTTTTTCCCATAGATATTTGAAGAAGCTAACTGGAAGAAAAAAGTTTTTCAAACAAAGGTAGGATATATGGATTTTTTAAGAATTTCCATTAAAAATCTAAGGGATACGTAAGGGAAAATTGAGAAAATTTGGGTAAAAATTTTTTTCCCCGGAATTCGATAAATTTAACCTTTAAATTAATAATTTTAACGTTTTTAGTTGATTTATGAACATTTGCAGGGATTTGTATAGAATTTCACATGCATTTCCACACTTTTATTACAGAACGCCTGAAACGGCTAAAATTCGGAACAAAAATGGAAATTTCATTTTAAAACATTTTTAAAAAATACTGAACGATACGATAGACCCAATATTTATATATCGTTGGATTCGTACAAGCCTCAGATTTAATTTTCGTGAAATTTTAAAATTAAAATCCAATCCTTCGATTTTTTAAAAATCTTTTACTGATGTAGTGTTTTTGGGCGTAGTTTTTTATGGAAATTTCACACCATATCGATGGACGATCGGCCAAATATTTTTTTTCCGATAGATCTTCGAAACAGCTATTTAGAAAAAAAAATTCTTCGAACAATGGTCCAGTAGTTTCAGAGATATGATTTTTTTAAGGAAATTTCATCGAAAATCTAAGGGATATCTAAGGTAAAATTGGGAAAATCTGAATAAAAATTTTTTTTTTCCCAATTCCATAAATTTGATCTTGAAATTAATAATTTGAACGTTTTTAGTTGATTTGTAAACATTTCCAGGAATTTGTATAAAATTTCCACACATTTACTGTAGAACAGATGAAAACGACTCAAATTCCGAACAAAAAAGGAAATTTCATTTTGAAACATTTTTAAAAAATACTAAACGTCAAAATATAGTTAACATCTGTATATCATTGGATTCATACAAGCCTCAGCTTTAATTTGTGTGTAATTTCGAAGCTAAATTCCAATCCCTCGATTTTTTAAAAATCTTTTACTAATATCTCTGATAGATCTCTATTTATCTTGTATAATAATTCGTTATTTCCACTTGCCCGGCCAACATATGGGTAGTTCCGGGGTACATTTAATTTCTATTTATTCTTTTGATTTAATATCAAAGTCAACATACACGCTGACACAACAAAAAGGCTTGTTTGTTTAATTAATTGAATAAGAGGTCATCCATCCACTTTAAGTTCGCGTTCAAGTTCAAGTGTACTAAACCAAAAAAAAAAATCTTTTATACAAATTATGGGTGGACACGTTTCGACAATTATAGTGCTTACGAACAGAGATTTTTAATTTAATATCTTGCCTATTACATAATTTTGTATATAGCAAAATCTAGACGATAAAGATGAAGTAATAAAAAAAAGAGATAATAAACCAAAAATTAGTCTCAGAAATTCGTCCTTACATAATAAATTAAACATAAAAACAGTAGGCGCAAGCAGAAAAAAAGTCCATTAAGACCATAATTATTCATTTATATTATTTGTCTATATCCAGTCCAATACGAAAACAAATCAACCCCTCCCCCCCCCCCCCATTATTATATATAAATATTCGATTCTTGATATATTTAGTATAGATTCTTGACCAAATCCTTTTACTTTGGCACAGTGGCGGCTCGTGAGAATTATTGATCCCTTCATCACGGGACTATTTTTGCAAAAAAAAAACTTACGTCATTTTGATGAAACAAATCGAACAAAAAATGTGGTGAGACTGGGAGACCGTTTTTTGGCGGTTTTTTAAATATTGACCCAATTTTGAACTTTCTTAATACCAAAGATATGGTTTTTAAACTTTGTTTTTCTATATTATTTTGAATTTTAGGCATTTTTTGCCAAATAAATTTTTTCGAAAAAGTTAACCCTTTAAGGTCCATCAATTTTGATCATGAAAGGTTCAAATGGTGTCTCTAAAGGGTTAACTTTTAAAAATATATTAATGCAGTTATATAGTTATATAGTTATATTCAAATTTTTTTTTGGTTAAGCCTTTTATGTTCAAAATGTGCAGACCTTAAAGGGTTAACTTTTTCCAAAAATTTTATTTGTCAAAAAATGCTTAAAATTCAAAATAATATAGAAATACAAAGTTTGAAAACCATATCTTTAGTATTAAGAAAGTTCAAAATTGGGTCACTTTTTAAAAAAAACGCCAAAAAAACGGTCAAGATGTTCCCAGCCTCACCAAATTTTTTTTTCAGTTTCTTTAATCAAATTGACGTAAGTTTTCTTTAAAAAATAGTCCCATAATGAAGGGATCAATAATTCTCACGAGCCGCCACTGGGCACAACCCCTTAAGTAAGTCAATTAAGAGCTTTTTCGATGTGTGGTCAGTTTTTCCTCTCATTATCGACACAATTATTATCTAAATACCTGCAATTACTTATCATCATCATGTCGACTTTTTTTTCTCGCTCTCGCTCTCTCTCTCTCTTTTCAGAAACTTGATATTCTTCTAAGCAAACACATTTACAAAATAATTCGTAAAAAAGTTAATTATCCTTTTTCGATAAGTGTGCAAGGTGGCAAAGAGACAGAGAGAGAGAGAGAGAGAAGGCGAAAAAAAAATCAAATAAAAGGCCCAGATCTCTATAAACACATAATTTATGGCACGCACGATTACAAAAGAACAGAAGAGAAGAACATCAAAAACGGTTTTGATATGTATAACTAATGAAGTGTGTAATATAGGGCTTCTAATGGAAAGGAAAGGGAAGGGGGAGGGGGATTGGTGGGTTAGGGTGGAAGGGTGGGTGGCGTTTGATGTTATCCCACGAATTACAGGAGATTGTTTAGTCTCGTGGTTGTGCGAAATCGAATTTATGAAGCCTCACTGATAAAAGCCTTGTTTGGATATTGTTATCGGTTTGATATAAAGCTTGGGATGTTGTAATTGCGGATATTGCGTGTATTATTTTGTACATGAATATCATTATTCTGCAGTTGGACATTAAAACACTATACATGTATGGATGTATGCATATACGAATACGCCCCGCTATTCCCGATATAGATAAAGTGCTTATGACAGTGATAAATGTCATTTTATAATATGCCATAGAGAGAGCATCATAGAGCCTGAGTTGGAGTGTTTTTTTTTTTTTTAGTGAATGATTATGACAATTTAAAATATTCGTTGTCCAATTTTGTCTATGGACCGCATAACAAAATTCAATTGTGGTGGAATTCCAGACGAATTTATTGAGGCTAGACATTTTAATTGGTCACATAATTAAAAAAAAAAAGAAAAACATTTTAGATCTAAATGGCTCCTACCCCTCCTATAATATGACCATGGACATTGCACACATCTACAGAAATATATTTATAGCGTGCATCATTACTGTACTGGCAGGGATGTGGGAAAATATCTAAATGGGATTTAAAATATGCATGGGATGGAAAAATTGCCATTTAGTAACAGAAATATCGTGTAAAATGGCGTTCGATTGGACACCATTTTGAATTGTGCCAAAAGGCTTTGAATTTTGAATGACAATTAAAGAAACATTTTTGTTTGTTTATCAGAATATGGAAAACTTTTTAATATCAACATTTTTCTACTGATATTTAAATTAAAGAAAATGATTTCGGTCAGAATATGAATATAAAGTGGGAAAGAATAAATCCTGTAATAAAACGTTGGTGTTATGGAGTTGTGGTCTAAATTATGTCAACAAAAAGTAATAGAATTAAAGGGGAAATATATTTGAATATAATTAGCAAGTTTTTTATTGCATTTGTCAATCATTATGGACTTCGGTATTTGTAAATTTAATAAAAACGACCAAAAAATATTAAAATTGAATTGTCCAAAGTTAATTCTTCAATTATACACTCAGATGGCAAGGATACGATAAACAAATCAAATGCAATTATTTAGAATTAACGAAAAAAACGTTTTAAATGCACCATTCAATAAATAAACTAGCGGTAACTCAACGCATGCGCTTTTCACAAATTATTGCTGATAATTAAATTGGAATTGTCACGTGATTGTCAGAATGTACAGAGGTATAGAGTGGCAGTGTTTGACGCGCGAGCATTCCGTGTTCAAATCCCACTAAAAATAATTAAAAATAGTTTTTATTTTATGTTTTTTTTTTAATAAATAAAATATTTTTATTTATTTATTTTCAAAATGCATCCAAAATCCAACGATACAAAGTGAGGGAAATGGGTTTTTGCATCTTTATTTTCAAATAGACCACAGATGTTAGGTAAGTGAATTTTACTATACGAAATTCAGCTTTGTTTATCTATAAAATAAAATTAAAGGGTGGAAACGTATTCTGGGGATTTTTTTTACATGTATTAGTAGTAATTGGAGAATCTTTCTATCTACAAAATGTGAAAAATATTAATATTTTTATGATTAATTTGGAAAAATTAGTTAAAGATTTTCCGGATTTTTTAACGCGAAAAGTCTTCTAATTAGA
>JANSTT010018941.1:0-12573 GCA_026745375.1 Platyura marginata | reverse complement strand
ATCTTCATTTTTGTATTCTCTATAATTGTTGTCATATTCATTTTTTCTACATTTCGACTACCTTTCGAGTAAATCAAAATTATGTGAACACTGTACCACAGCCTCCCCTATTTTTTGTCCGATCTACTCCAAAATAGGGATCTTACTCTAGGATTACTGTCAAATTTTCAGCTTTCTAGCTTTAGCAGTTTGGCCGGAATCTTGATCACGGACAGACGGACGGACGAATGGACGGACATGCATATTTCGACTTAGAATTTCACGAGAAAAACAATGGTTTTTCTACGATGAGTATTAAGGGGCGTTACAAGCTCCATATCAAAGTTATAATACCCATTGATTAACATCATACGGGTATAAAAAGTTTCACTCGATAGGTGGAGCAGTTTGTTCAAAAATCTTTAGTGACATGATCAAGGACGAGTACAGGTCAAACGGGTAAATGAAAGCCACAAGTAGACACAAGCTTTGAAATTTTTTTAAGAATTCGAAAAATGGCGACCTTTTGAAGAAAAAAAACCGTTTCTGTCCCTAATTTTGTATGCTACATAGATAATGTATCCAACCTATTCACCCGGTTCAATTGTGTATTTTCGTTCAATAATGCTCTACTTTTGAACTGGAGTTGTAACAAATTTATGACCAATTTTTATTAATTTTTTCTTGATTTTTTCAATTCTCACTTTTAGTGAATGATAACGCGAATAGACGTAGAAATTGCAAGTAAAAGTAGGCTATTTATAAACCAGGTCTGACGGGCCTTTTTCGTGCCTTTACGTTAGTAAAATATTTTGTGCTCTTTAGGATTAAGATTAATGACGAATATTTATGTTATTTTTTTATGAAAAATTTTGTTGAAATCAAAAAGAAAAGAAAACAAAAAATACAGAATACTAGAAATTAAATGAAAAAAAATGTGATGGTCGTGGCCGAGAAGGTTGGTACACCATCATAGAATTATAATTCGATATACACCTATCCCTCGATTTGCACGGTAGATACGTTCCACAACAAATCCGTGTAAATCAAGACACAACATGCAATGAGTGCGTTCAATATAAAATAATAGAAATAAAAGATTTCTAATTTACAAATCGTTTAAAACCGAAACCGTGTAAATCGAGGGACGGGTGTAATTCAATATTGGTGTTAATAATAGGCGGCAAACACTTCCTTGGTAATAGCCAAATATGATAAAATTATAAAAAATTCGATAAACTCTGCTACTCCGCTGGTCGTAAATATTTTACTTACACGCTGAGTCAATTTCTAAAAATAACAAAAATAAAATAAAAATAAAAACAAGAAAGACAACAAAATAATTAAAAGTTTATGGACTAAGTACTATTTACAAATCAGATTTCGAGCACATAACAAAATGGAATGCATTAGCACATCCATTAAAAGTATAAAAAGTTGAATAAATAATAATAATCCAAATGAAAACTGCCCTGGATTTTCCCCAGCAAAATAAATATATATCCCCAAATGGATTTTATCGTGTGCTTTTAATTTAAATAATAATGCAGCTAGATAAAGCGTTTTTTTTTATTTATTTTTTTTTTTATTTAGATCAAAGTCATTTCACAGAACGACGCCGCGCCAATGCTACCGAAAATTTCAAAAGAACAGTACAACAGTCAAAAGAAAATAATTTTTTGAGCTTTGTATATTCGGTTTTTTTTATTTATTTTTTTTTTTTATTTTTTTTGTTGTGTATGTGTATGCTGGGTGTGCTTCATTTTCCAAAGTTCATATTATTAACATTTCGTTGCAATCTATATACATGTAGTTCGAATAATACAGTATACTCTCGATTAACTGAACTTTTTTAATGATGCATAAAAATACATAATTTCGGAAAATCCTTATATTACAAAATACAGTGTGGTTCGTATCACATATATGACAACTGTGACAATTTAACTCTTTGGAACCACGACAACATTTTTTTGTTAAGCATACCAGCATACGCGACTACTTTTTGTGAAGTTTAAGTTAAAATAGAAGAATGATTATATTATTATTATTATTATTATTATTATTATTATTATTATTATTATTATTATTATTTGTGTTCTCTCTCGATGCATGATAACTGAGAGGCACCACTCGTGTTGTTTCATTACTTTTGCATGGTGAATAAGAGGCAGCACTTATGTTAAAAGGGTAAAAAATCGAGAGCGTACCGGTTTTATCTAGGGATAATTCGTATTGTATGCAAAACTTAGAGTTATTAAATGTGGACATTGCAAAACCGTGTTAAACGGAATACTCTAAACTCATACAATATTGAACATGTTTTTTTTTGTTTTGTTTCATCAAAATTAAAATCAAATAAAAAATTTCAGTAATTATACCTCTACATCTATACACTCATTAAAACCAGAAACAATTTGTCAGAGTTACAATTTGTCAGAGTATAGTTAGTAGAATGTTTCTAAAACCGAAGTATTTTGGACATGCAAAAGTTGAAGAGCAAAAAACAAAAACCATAGTCTACAAATACGAAGTCGGTATCCATTACAAAATGTTTATCACACTTTTTCGTTATCAAGTTGAAATTTTATGAAATGTAGGTACTTTAAATAGAGGAAAACAAAAATTTACATTTTATTTAAATCGGAGTATAACGACTAGACTACTCATAATAGTATAGTAGTATGGCATCGTTAAGTGGAGTAAAACGACAGCAATGATTTCAAAGTGAAACAAATAATTCGAATGTTTATAGTTTCTGGTTTTAAGAAGGCATTTCAACTGTTCTAGAAATAGATTTCTCAGATATTTACCACGTTTATATGCAGAGTTGAACCCTGATTTAACCCGGTTTGAATTATCATATAGTATAAACGCGAGTCGAGTCGAAACAGGTTTGACTCGACTTCTCGACAGGTAGAGTCAGGACTCTACTTTTCTTATTGGGTTGAGTTGAAACGGTGTCATAAAAAAGCGAGTTGAATTTCAACCTTGTTTCAACTTGATTCTAACTCAATTTTTCAACTCTGCATGTAAACGTGCTAATTGATCCTAACAATTAGGAGAGATTATTGAATTTCAGACTTTTTCATACAAAATATGCCTTACACCGATCTTTATGCACAGCACTGTATATGAGGGTTGAATATAAATTTACTAGTTTTTACATAATCGATCGTAGTTCATAAAATCAAGGTATGTTAATATATAACAAAATATTCATACTTTATGTTTATGCGGTATACCTAATGGTTCATATAATCGAGACTTGAGAGCATATCCTGTGCATTATACATATGGTCGGGGGTTGGTTAAATGAGAATGAAGGATATATAATAGCGAAAAGTAAAATTTTCAAACCAAAATGACATAAAGGACTGAGTTGCTTTCATGTTTCATCAATTATAAATTAGAAAAACGAATTTTATTTTCAGAGTACTTTGTACTCTCATTTTAATTTGGCTTCATTATGTATGCAAATTCGACTTTTTTTCTTTTTTTTTTTTTTTAGTAATTTTTGCGGTGGAGTAAAATTACTTTACTGTGTGCAGTTTATAGTTTTGGAAAAAAAAATAAAAAATTTGCAGACGTTATTATTTTGTTCCCTTTTGTTTTAAAATGCTAAGTGAATTAAATGGTTTGGTATCACGTGGTAGAAAATATGTTTTTGTTTGTAAAAAAAATAAAAAATTAATCTAGTTATGCTCGCTTGCATATGAATATGATACACATGTAGTATATGTATGTATTTAATAGGGATATGTATAAGAATGAAATCAGAATATTACATTTGTTGAGGATTTTGAGTTTATCCATTCTAGACGATTTAATAAAAATTAACGAAAAGGATATTAATTTTATTTTAAATATTTGAGTTCTAAAATAATTACTAATATTTATTCCACATCTGACACCATTATGTGTTTTCTCTCGCTTACTCTATATGGTGGTATCACTTAAACGACATTAATTTTTTTCTGTGAAAAAAAAAAATAAAAAAATTTCCGTATTTCTTTCAAAATGCTAATCATCTTCTCAAACAAATACCATAAATAAAAAATCAAAAACAATTCCATGTAGAGCTTTATCTGAAAATAACTTCCCATTTTTGTCATATTTGTATGTAACATACGCGTCACGCACCAAACCTACCCCTAAATGCCATACCTACTTTAATATATACGTTCGCTGACTGTATATGCATTATTATGATTATTTAAAGATTTTTGAGAACAGAAACAGAATAATATGAATTTTTTTTTTAAGAAAATTTGTCACACATATCATTCAGCCCTCCATCATATTGTCTAACTCGTACATATACCTGCTACCTATATAAATAAAGAAAGAAAGAAAAAAAAACCGCTACATTTTATGTACTTACATATGTACGCTCTAACATCACCTACATACACTGTACCGATAAAATATTTTCTTTTGTTATTCATTTTATTAAATATTTTATCTCGAACACAACCATTGTACACGTTTCCTATTAAATTGTTTTTAACGACTAAATAATGTGCATTATCAGCGTGTCTGATATTGAATTCGATAATATTTCGTAGCCTCTGCTGCACTCCTATAGTTGACAGCAATTCAGCAATTTAGCGATAAATAGCAAAATATATTATCGTGCTAGAATTTTATTCGTCTATGTCTATCCAAATATTATAATGTATGTGGAGTTTCTTTTCTCACTGAAATTCTTTCATTTTACACTTGAGAATTTAAAAACAAAATTTTCGAGAAAAAAGTGTTAAGAAATTATTTCGTCTTTAAGATTTTTTTAAAATTTATTTAATATTTAATGTAAGATTTAAGAATTAAATTTTTACAATTTAGTTCTGGATGATTTCGGTATTTTTTTTTGTCCCTTTTTTACGCGATTATTGGTTCCATCAAATCGTCGCGCAAAAAATTTCATAAACTCATTCATGATTTTAGATTAAAACTTTTTAAATAATCGCGTTAAAGTAAAGAAATCGACCAAAAAAAAAAAGGATTCGTGCAGCACAAATAAATCGCGTTAAAGTGAATTTGCGTTAAAAGGGGTCGCGTATAAAAAGTGTAAGGTACCTGCGGGTAATAAGGCCTACCTAAGAGAGATTTTAAAATAAAATTAAAAATATTATAGATAATAAAACGATTTTTTATTTAATCAATCTCACTACCATAAATAACAAAAAAAAAACATTTTCAAAATTACCGAGAATAGGCCTTATTATACTATGGGCGGGTAATAAGGCCTATGAATAAAAAATCTTAAAAACATGAAAAATTATAATTATATTTGGTGGTTGAGATCAAGAATCAAATATCTAAAGCAATTTAAACATAAAATAATTAAAAAACATGACAACATTCCGCTTAACAGCCATCAGGGCACCCAAATTCATCAACGTCATATGCTAATAAACCAACGCACCTTCATGAAATTATATGATAGGCCTTAATACCCGCCAGCCCTCAAAATTTAAATTTTTAAAAATACATTAAATGATAAAAATGATTATAAAATTACTAAAAAACACTTTTAATTTTTTATGAAATATTATTATTTGAGTGACAGTACATATGTTCAATTTACGATATCTACCACGTTTTTGACGGCGGCGGGGGAGCAGCCGATGGACAATACGCACAAATCAGTTTGTTCACTTCTAACGAATGTGTGTGTGTGTGTGTGTGTGTGTGGAGTTTTAATTTATGGGCGCGCATTTTAGACGTTTTTGGCTACGTAGGCCTTATTACCCGACAGGCCTTATTACCCGCAGTTACCTTATGTATTCATTCAACATTTAAATATTTTTTTTCAGATGTTTTGTAGATGTTTGACCTTTGTAATTTAACTATAATAAGGGAGAGTTTAATTTTTTCATCATCAACCTGACTAACGCTACTTCCTTGAGGATAAAAACATATGTAGTGCGATAACTGAATAATCTGGCATATAGCCCATCACAATTTTAGCAAGTAAAAAGGGTATAAAAAGCCCATTATGTATACAATACATCCCTAGATGTATGTACCAACATATAATACACAACACTACTGTGTTGGCGTCGTCGTCGTCCTCATCGTCATCGTCATCGTCGCCGTCGTCTGTTGCAGAACCAAAGTAATAGTCAGTAAAAGCTATTCTAAAACGAATGGATTAATGACGTGACTTGAGGGCATGTCAAAAACTCCCCTTGAAAAATTGAAACATGCTTTGCTTAGCAAATTCGCAGAAAATTTACAATTTATGGAATATGTTGGTACGTGATAAAAATTTTTCAATGAAACAATTTTATGCAAACAATTTGAAATGATTTACTAGACAACTGAATTAAAATTACCTATACATATAAAGATATACGAAAATCGAAATGTTTGGGAGACAATAAATATGCTTCTATTTCATATTTTTGTCATTGTTCCTGTTTTTTTGTTTTTTTTTTGTTTAATTTGAGAGTAAATACAATTTTGTTGTTGTTACATATTGGTACATGTAGTACGTACTTTCGAATTGTATTTTCATGTATATTTTTCTTTTAATTATATTTTATGTTTTTTTATTTATTTGTATATATATGTATGGCCATAGGGGATTTTTTAGAGGAATAAGCTCAACAATACTTCAAAGTGCTTACATAGTCCCTGGTTTTGCAAATTGGAGTTTTTCAGTTGAACAAGTATTTTTAATAACTTTTTTCTTGATTAAAATATCCGAACAGAATTTCCAAAATTTGAAAAATTAGGCAGAAACTAAATTGAAAACCAATTGAAACCATAATTTTTAAAACAGCTCATTATATTCAAATAAAAATGGTGGAACATTTATCTAATAATACAATATTGAACAATTTTGAATTTTTTTTATTGTCACATTTAATAGGTGTACCGATTTGATTTTATACCTATTGGATCTTGTATACCCACATATATGTACAATTGTACATATTTCAAAAAAAGTTATAAATTAATTATAATTACATAAAAATTGCTTGAAATCTTTAAATTGTTCATTATAATATTAAAACTGTGCAACCCTACTATACCTACATATCGTCCTGTCTCTAGCAATACCGTCTATCTGACATTTTTTTAAATTTGTCAGGAGAGACATATAAAACACTTTTCCACAAGAACTGTAATGATATCTGTACAAATACGGATGTCAAAAAAAATGTCAGATAGGCGGTATTGCTAGAGACAGGACGATATGATTATGATATATATATGATTATGATAGATTTGCACATAGATCTAGTATTCTAGTAATATAATCTCTATGGATTGTGGATTGCAAACAGGAGACCGCCATTTATTTTATACAAATGACGTTATTATATCAGAATTCGCCATTTTATTTTATTTTATTCTCATAATACATACTTGCAACGGGATCCTCTGGTTGACGTTGACATTATTTATACATTTACATTTAAAATTGAAGCAATCCAATAATCTAAAGGAACAATTATTTTAGTTTTTACAACTGCAAACTACTTGCGTCTATCGATATAGTCGATCGAATAGTCAGTTGATAGCAAAACTCAAGATGGACGTATTGTGCGTATATATAAATAATTTAAAAAAAATATCAAATCAAAATGAAAGTGAAATTGTGTCGGTTTTCGGTCGGAATAAAAAAAAAATGTATCAACGGTACTAACAGAGATAACAGTAAAATGTTTAATGTAAACACAGAAAATTTTTGTGTAGATTGTGTGTAGGGTTCCGATTTGTATATGGATAGCCTCAACTAAACAGAACAAGTACCTAGACGGAATCAAAATAAAATGATGAGGTAAGCTAAGTAATTATTTAATAATTCTCGATATTTATCTAGAATATTGTAATTTTTTAAGATCATCAAAGTTTTGCTCTCAACATTTTTCCAGAACAAAAAATAATAATCATTTTTATTAATGGAACTATCGATGTTTGTATCACTACCAGTAAAGTTGTCCCATCTTTTATGTATAATTCACATTGTCAGTTAAATTTGAGTCATCTCAGCCGATCTTTAATGTTTTTGAATATTAATTCTTATCTGAAAAAATTCTAGAAGATTTCAATGATTTGACAAAAACATTTGAAGTTAGACTGCAGATTCTAAGATTAGTACTAGGCAATGGTACTAGGTATATGCGCGGTCGATAAAATTTACAGACATAATTTGATAAAGAATTGAGAAAGCAAAGAGGATGATACGTTTCTTCTTTGTTCTAGTTTTACCTGTAATTCATGTATCAAGATAGCCTGGATTCTTTATGGTCGTAAATAAATTAAATGAAATTACAGCCGAATGGAGTTCGAAATTATTGGCAAAAAAATGAAGACAGCGTCATTTAAAAATACCGATCTAATGTATACAGGGTGATTTGGAATGGATAGTCCGAACGTTTAGGCTGTAGGGCGTATAGATACATGTTCGGAAATGTATACGTAACCTATGCATTATGTATTTTTTGACCACTGAAATTTAATTAACTTCTGCAAAAGGCTGTATTATGTTAAGGTCAAAAGTCAGAAAATTGTTTAAACTACAAAAACATTTACTATAATTTTCCATCAGAAAAATTGAAAAACTTATTGTATGTAAAGTCAAAAAAATTATGAAATTCTATAAATATTTTTAGAAAATCCAATTTTTCTCGAACAGTTTTAATTTTTAATTTTTTTATACTTTTATCTGATTTTAACTATCTGTTCTAGATCATTCTCTATAAATTTTGTCCACTTTCGATGATAATGTGGCCAACTGTTGAATCTCCATAGTATATAGTCTTGGTAATTTGCAATGACACCAAATTTACAATTTTCAACTTTTCATGTCGTCGGAAAAGAGATGTACGACTTTCGACAACAGAGAAATTAAAACTGCGGCCAATTTAACTTAAAAGCTCGCTGGTTGTTATTCTTCCTTACACAATTGATCTTAGGTATTCACTATTAATTTTAAAAGCTAATAAAAATATTTGCTTTAAGCTTTATACATTAATTTGAACGAAACTGGAAATTTTCAAAATTTTAATAATTTCAAAGGACAGTGCTAAAGGGGGAATATCTTTCTCTAACCTGGGTGAAAGAGTATGAAGCGAGGATAATACTATTCGAAAGTGATGATCGATCATTTTTTTTTATGTTGTAATAACATTGAGCAAATTGGTTGTCATCTCTTTATTTAAATTTTTTAATTGTGTATAAAAAATGCCAAAAATACACTACCATATTGATAGTAATTTATTTTTTGCTTCCCAAAAAAATATCCACTGTAGTCCTTTTTCAGCAGTGTCATTTCCTATGACTGGTAAAAATTGCACTTCAAATTTGTAATTTCCAGATGGTAATAGTGAAGGGAAATATTTTCCTTCTAAGGAAAATCCTTTTATATAGAATAGTTGATTCTAAATATTTTCCAAATAAAAATTATTTTTCAACTATTTTGAAATAATTACTTACGGACGGAAATGGGCAAATATATTCACGTATATTAGTGTGAGGAATTAACTGATGCTCAAATTTATCGATAAAATCACCTAAAACTCCGGTAAATATGGATTCTTCTCGAATATTTGGTTTTGTTGGATGAAAGCACAATTTTAATTCGGTTTTATATAAAGTGCGATAACTGTTCGTTGTAACGAGTAATGGTTTTTGACTAGCTTCCACCTGACACTGAAATTTTTTTTAATTTTATTAATTACTATTCTTTTGTAATGTTGCATACGTAACTATAAATTTGGACAAATCTTTCTTTAATACAAAGGCACCATTAAGTTCAATACGATTTCGGTTAACTGCTTTCAGGGAACAATTATAAAAAGCGCACATTTCTTTGGTACAGCTGCAGATTGTATTTGTCAGTTTTATTTGATTATCCTTCTGAAATAGATAGAAATTGTTAATAATAAAAAGACACACAAATCTCAAGGCCACTGGAAATGGCTCAGTTAAGTAATTTTTAACATTTTACGACAGCTGTCCATATAGATTGGTGAAATAACGAGCGTCTTTGCTATAGGTAATGTTGTGTGGATTGTGGTAACTTAAATATGTTGTCTATGCTTTTAAACAGACGCTATAGCACATTTTATTTCCAGCCCTGTATCTGCTTTTCATTTGGCAAAATTGTCGAATCTGACACTCATTTACAAATTAGACCCATTGATTGCACAATTGACAATTCACGTTCAAAATCGTACAACTCATGTACGAAAATCTTCATTTCTTCATTTCTTTACGGTTTACCATTTTTTGGAAAATTAAATAAAAATTAATTACATCTGCATATGCCCAAGTGAAAAAACCAACGAAAAAAATTAAAAATATTTTTAAATCCATTTTGGGGTGTACCTTGTACCACTTACACAGTAATATTAGTTTTCCACTACTAACAGTTTTCTTTTATATAAAAAAAATTTAACGCCTAGTTAGATAGATAGATAGATCTATCGAACGCATAGTTAAATTTTAACAATAAGTTAAATCGACAATGACGATAATTGATTCTAATTGGGATAATTATTTAAAGCACTTACGGAAATACCACTCTGTACTATAGAGTGGATCCAACAAAATGAAACTTGTAACCTTGGGTTTCAGGTAAATAATGGTCGTTATTTTTTATTTGTCGGTATGAGACACCCTGTTGAATGTAGATTAATCTAAATAGCCTTAATAGCCTTTAATTGTTTTTTGTAAATATATAAAAAATTGGAAAGAAAATCTCTGATGTCTGTATGAAAATTCGATAATTTGATGCTACAATTTTTTTTTTCGCGATAAATTAGATTTGCTGAAGTGTGAAATGTTATATTGTACATATAATGGGTTAATATTTATCATTGGTAAAAATTATAGCTTGTAGAATGAAATCATAGCATTTTCATACATTTCACATTTCATTTCGTGCAGTAGCGGAATTGTAAATTACAGGTATTCCATGTTGTATGAGACTAAGAGCAAGTACAAAAAAGGTGGTTACGTTCCCAAAAATCTGGATTATTTTTTTATTAAGAAGAAGACCAATTGGCTCAATAGTAGAGGTAATATCCTTGGAACGGAAGGTCTCGGGTTCGATCTCTATCTGGGAGTAAAATATGAAGTGTGAACCTTGAATCCGAGTGAGTCGGATTTTACTTAATGTATGTATGTCCAAGGCATAATTTCAAGGAATAATTGCCAGTTGTCGATTTAACGAAGGAAACACTTCAAATGTTAGAAAAAAAAACATCTTGAGAATTCAAGGAATTTGGCAATTGGAGTGTTTTCCTAACCCGGATAAGGGTTAATCTTGTAACCAGCAACCACACATTGTAAACAAATTCACGCCTGCGAATGCCGCCGAGGACTATGGTGTCATTGATGATTTGATTAAATACCAAAATATTTATATCGTACAAAATAACGGAAAATTAGTAGTTATAATTAAACGAGAACATTTCTTCTGTTGGAAAATATCGCCATTTTTGGATGTTCCTCGTTGATTTAGATTTTGCTCATTTTTACTGGTTCTTAAAAGATCTTTGTAAATTTCATAAGGATGGGCAATTTTGCAGCTCCCTTTTGAATGTTCGGCTTCTTTCAGCGCAACGGTCTCAATTCAAGAAAAATGACTCTAGCTTTTGAGCCAGGCGTCGATTTTCCTGCAATATTTTCTAATGTAAAATTTTTAACACCGCCATTTTCCTGAGAATAAATTTGATTTGTCATTTTCATTCATAATGTTTTTGTATAAAAAAAAAGTTTTGAAAAACCATATTTATTGAAAAAACACATTCAATTTATTAGCTTGAAACTTTAAACTTTTAAGTTTTCCTTTTTTTTTTAAAGCGGTTAGTTAGTTCTAGAATTAATTTCGTGATTTGTGGAAAACCGTATGGCATCTGCACAGAATACATATATCTGAATAAATTAAAATTTTCCAAAAAATAGGGTGGTGGTATATTCTGAATGGCGGTGAAGTTGTATTATAAGTATGTCCTGGATGCTAATGTACTTGGACTTTTGATTCTTTGGAGGCAAAAAAAATATCAAAAATATTAAGTGAAGAAATAGTGCATAATAAACAATCTTAAGTAGGCATACCTACTCTTTGATGGTTTTCTTCTTGCTATATTTTAAGTGTTCATTTCATATTTTGTTATGAATAATAAAATTTACTAAAATTTTATTATCCTTTAGGTCTATTCTATATGTATGTATATACTTAGTCCTTTTTTAGAACTAATTTTAATAAAGTGACTTTTTATATAATTTTATGGCTATAAGAAGCTCTCAAGATTTACTTTTATGACATAACCATTTATGTATATTTATGTATTTTAATTAAATTTAACACTAACTTACCTTGGAACATTCTATTGAATAATCAAAAGTTATGTTATTGTTATATATACATTACATATATTACATAGCGTCAACGACTAACCCAAATTCAATATAAAATATTGTAAAACTTTGGGATAACAATTTACAATTTATTCGGTTGACTTATTCTTGCATATTTACTGGAAATATACAAGAAATCTACTCCTCTGTATGTATATACATAATATATATATATATATATATATATAAATTTCTGTACAATACATTGGG